>MU188136.1:48805-66266 GCA_016904865.1 Pissodes strobi | reverse complement strand
TTACAAAAAAAATGCATAATAATATGTCGTAGGCTTCGAATGTAAGCATAATACGGAAGGGATAAAATTTTTGTATGGAGAATTGGGAAATCTTGGCTTACTCCCTATGTGTCATAGTTCGTTCATATATTATGGCTTGCGTAATAAATGATGAGAAAATGAAATCTATGTTTATAAAATATATAAAGTTATCTAAAAACAAAATATAAAACATACTTTTATATTTAAGCACATATAGATATAGAAGGTAGTTTGTGGATGTTCCTTTATTTTTCTCCTGTTGTAGTTACCCTCCGATTCGAGCTCCCCTGTGTTTGTCTATAAACTAAATGTCCTGCATTGGCTCCAGGACGAGAACCGAGTGTCCCTGACTAAAATCCCTTGTGACAATGTTCAATGTTGTATTTTTAGTAGTTTAATTCGAAAAAAAAAACATTTTTTTTGAAGTCATGGGCGGACACTTTCTTTTATCAATAATATTCGGTATGATACCCTCCGGGGCCCCACTAGACTTTATATTTTTAATCTTATTAAGGCTAAATAAGCCCCTTATTATTACAGATAACACTACTAAATTTCAACAAAATCGTTAAAAGGATATTTAAGATATTAATTAAAAAAAAAACGATTTTTTTAAAGTTTGACATCCTGTGTCTTGGAAACTATGCATTTTCGGACCCAGGTTCATATGAGAAAAATTTAATATTTTCTTATGTAGAATCTCTACTGAAATTATTCGAAGGGTATTTTCGGACACCCTGCATATCGTTGAATTCATCTTTTACTGGTTTATGTAGAAATATGTAAGAAAAAAGGGCATTCTATTTAGAAAAAATACCTTAATTTGACCCCCTTGTATAAAATAGGGTGACAATTAAAACACTACAAACAATAAAAGATCGTTTAACTAGAAACATCTTTTGTATTTTTAATTTTTTTTGCAACACTCATAGATTTCGAGTTAAGGTATGGGCTCAACTTAAAGCGGCCACCCTGTACATTATTCACCAAACAAAATCAAAAGTTGTTGTATTTAGTAGTCTGTTAAAACAAAACTTACGTTGATGCCATTAGTTTTGCTGACTTCTTTCGTTCTCTTGATCTTCTAGCGATCAACATTTTTTGACAAATACTACTGTTTTTGGAATCAGGTCGCTTTTTTCCCCATATTGATACAAAAACAATAAAACAAAGTAAGAAAAATCGAGATAGAAAGGTGCAAACCATTTTGCTCTATCTTTAGCCGTTTAGAGTTTACAGGCTGTCAAACTTGGTCAATGGCCGATTTTCAACTGTCAATATTTCGAGAACAGTTGGAGATAGGTGTAGAACATTTTTCATGAAATGTGAATAGAATTTGATGTAGAAACTAAATATGCAATAATATGCAGGGCATTCCATTAAAAAAAGTCAATAAACGAATGCCAGGTTTTTATGAAGCACCCTGTATAATTGAAAATATTTTACGATATGCGACACGACATATCCTACAATTTTTGTATTTAACATTTTTTTATCTCTGTAAATAGGGAGATACGGGACAGTCACACTAATGGACCACCATGTAGGTATTTTCCCCTTTATTATTATTATTCCTTGATCCTTATCTATAGGTAATAATTATTGATGTAGATACCTTTTTCCAAATATATAGGCTCGTAACCTGCCTAAAGTGTTTAGAAGACCTTTTTATATTTTATGTTATAGTCTTTACGAAGTTAATTGAAACAGTTGGGGCTCTTAATAATTTCTAATTATTTTGTGTAGGCGCTTGCCGGCAACTGAGAACAGACTATGCCGACATTAAATTAAGAGTCCCAACTTTTCAATTGACTTCGTAAAGACGATACCTACGTCTAGACTAGGTAGAAGCGAGTCGATTGTTTATCTTATCCTTCGTATTTTTGAATCCTACAGAAATATTTGTTTTATCATTCAAATTTTGAATCTCGAGTGTGCGGGTCGTTCTGTAACTTATGATTTATTGTGTTTTGGTTCTATCAGTGCTTTGTTTTATTGTTTTTGTATCAATATGGGGAAAAAAAGCGACCTGATACCAAAAACAGTAGTATTTGTCAAAAAATGTTGAACGCTAGAAGATCAAGAGAACAAAAGAAGTCACCAAAAATATTGACAGTTGAAAATCGGCCATTTACCAAGTTTGACAGCCTGTAAACTCTAAACGGCTAAGGATAGAGCAAAATGGTTTGTACTTTCCTATCTTGGTTTTTCATAAGCTATTGTTTGACACTAACTTTTTATTTAACCACAGGTAAATTTAACCTCTGGGTAAATAAATACAAAGTTAGCGTTAAACGATAGCTTATGAAAAATCGAAAGGTGCAAACCATTTTGCTCTATTTTTACCCGTTTAGATTGTACATGATTATTCAACGAGGACTAGACAAGGCTAATTTTTGACTTTCCCTGTACTTTTACAAAAAAACTGAAATAGCCATCTTATGTAATTTTTTCCCGCGAATTCGGATATGTTCAGCAAAAAATAATTGAACATCAAATAAAAGTGCTAGGGGTCACTTTGATATATTTTAAATGGGATGCCATGTATATTAATGCATATTTGGATTGTACGAAAAAGCCTAGACATATCTCATGAATAATGTCCTTTCTCTAACGATTTTTGAAATATTGACAGTTGAAAATCGACCGTATACCAAGTTTGACAGCTTGTAAAATCTAAAGGGCTAAAGATAGAACAAAACCGTTTGCACTTTCCGATAATGGTTTTTCATAAGCTATCGTATGACACTAACTTTAGATTTAACCAGATGTCAAAAAATCCCGGATAAATTTAACCTCTGGTTAAATAAATAGTATATTGTGTAACTAGGAGGAAAAGCAAAACATTCCTGGACGACTGTGGTAGTTGCTGGACGAGGCGCAGCCGAGGCCAGCAACACAGGAGTCCAGGAATGTGCTTTTCCTACGAGTTGCACATACTATTTTTTATCCGATCGAAATTAATTAGAATACGTACTTATATAAATAGAGCCAAATATTACTCTCAATAAAAACGGTGTTATAATTTAAACTCAACATAATATCAAGTTTTGAATCGAGCGAGCTTGAAGTTTATTACGTAGCTACGGAAACTACAGCTAAATGTTACTTTTGATAGACGTCAGATCTGACAAACAAGGCGTTTGAATATGACAGAAACGTTACATTCCCGGCCTAGGCCGGGAATGTTATATTCCCGGACTGTTATTTTCTATTCTTGTACAGTTATTGCATGTTGCCAAGCAACGAATACAATATACTGGAATCATGACTTTTGCGGTGAGAAAACACATCGGAAAGGTGTCGTTTTTCGTCCAATCGGATAAAAAAGTTAGTGTTATACGAGAGCTTATGAAAAACCAATACAGGAAAGTGCAAACCGTTTTGTTCTACCTATAGCCGTTTAGATTTTACAAGCTGTCAAGCTTGGTAATTGGTCGATTTTCATCTTCAATATTTCAAAAACCGTTAGAGATAGGTATAAGACATTATTCATGAAATATGTCTAGACTTTTTCGCACAATCCAAATATGCAATAATATACATGGCATCCCATTTAAAAATATATCAAAGTGACCTTTAGTTCAATTGGTTTTTGCTGAACATATCCGAATTCGCGGGAGAAAATTACATAAGATGGCTATTTCGGTTTTTTTTTATAAAATTACAGGGAAAGTAAAAAAATCGCCTTGTCTAGTCCTCGTTGGATAACCCTGTACAGCCTGTCAAACATGGTAGTTGGCCGATTTTCAACTGTCAATTTTTCGAAAAACTTGGGGATAGGTATAGGGCATTATTCACGAAATGTGTCTAGAATTTAATTTCATTCACAATCTAAATGTGCAATAATATACATTCCATTAAAAAAACTCAAAAAACGAGCGACAGGATTTTATAAAGCACCCTGTATAATTGAAAATATTTTCACAATATTTACCACAACATATCTTACAATTTTTTTGTATTTAACATTTTTTTTTATCTCTGTACGGGTCTTTGTTACACTAATGCGCCACCTATATCTGTGGAAAGTTTGAGAAGCGGCTACAATATCATTTAGAACAGTCTACAAAATAAATAATAATCCCAAATATTATATTTCTGAAAACTGGTTTCGTCCAGCGAGCGATCGCCCGACCGGCTCAAGGTCAGGTTGTAAACAACAGACACATACCACGTGGCCTCGCGCCGATGCCAGCTTTTACCAGAAGAAATAATTCTAAATAAATTCATGTGTTTGAGCGACAAGGGGGCGTGTCGAATCAGCGATTTTGTCTCAAAATCTTTATTCCAGGATTATGGACAAACTATTTGATCGAATTTTTTTTTCTTTTATCAATATGTCTAGATTATGATCCACTAGGGCCGTACAGACTTATTTTTTCTGTTATTTTTTTTCTCCTAATATATTAAAAGCTAAAATTAAGAAATTAAATTTTTTATCACTGTACTGCCCTAGATTCAGTAATTCTAAGCGAGTTTTATACTTGGCTAATTTTCTTTATTATGCATATTAACGAAGAAAATCGGGAACAAAAAAAATACTGCTGATGAATCCCCTTAAAAGCATTAAGTTATATCTGCATACGGACTATCAGTCATTTTTTTAGGTGATACTAACGTAAGAGTTCTAGCTTAATATAAGTCCCCTTTTTTTTGAAATATTCTTATTTCGGACAAAGTTGCATGCGTCAAAGAATCTTCAAATGTAATATACAAAATTGAAAAAAAAAATACTTGTAAATATTCATGACAAATTAAATTTTATAAAATTTCTGTGTAAAATATCCGATAGCTTAGTCGATTGGCTACCAAATGTGAGTTAATATTTTCAAAATCGCATTAAAGAACTTAGGTTTGGAGATACGTACATTAAAAATTTGACTAAAATTTTTCCTCATGCGTTTTAAGTGAACAGTAGCTTATATTATTTGACTTGTAAAATTTATGTAAAGCTTTTAAGTAAATTATAATATATTGCAGCGGTAGGTTTTACCCGCGACGCCACACCTTGTGCAGAAATATAGCTCAGATTCAGGATCGATCTACGTCAGGTGAGAAGAGATGATAAAGAATTCACTTCAGTTAAAAACAGTAACAACTTCTATTGGTCAAAGACTTAATGAGAAAACATTAATAATGTCAACTGGCCAGAAAGATATTAAGATTATATTATACCCGATTGCTATCTCGATTGAGGTATAGTCACTGTTTTATAAATATAGTTTTTCTTAAGAGTTGGTGTTGTGTTTCATTTAAGGTTGGTTTGATAGTAAGTTCACTCAAATATTGCACTGCACTTTTAACTACTGGGTAGATTTTACTTAGAAAACTATATTTCCCTGAACTTTGACAAATTTATCATAGATTCGACTTTTACCACTGCGGATATGAAGTCCATATACTTTGAGACCATGTGATCGAACCAAGCTCAGGTTAGGGTGAGGAGAAAAGGATAGAATAGAACCTGAAAGCGCCTATGTGGACAGCCCAGGAGCTGGTTTGGCTAGCGTATTTATAATAATATGATAAAATGTGCTGACCGTTGTATGTTTAAGGTTCATAATCTCTCCCGTTGACTCCTCGCATTGTTTATAATTTGCCTTTAATGTTTACATAATATTTAGCAAGCTCAAGTTCAAACTTAGAACAGGGTGATATTTATTTAGTAGCTTATGCATTTTAGTAGTTCACACGTGCCCGTGTGGTCCCTAACGTTAACACGACCACTATTACTTTAAAAAGAAATACGTTAATTCGAGAAAACATATCGCATTTTAGATCATCTTACTATAACTATACCATAAAAATGTCATCAGTGGTTTTGTTACTTTCTGGATCCAAGCTGATCCATTGTAACTCTTTCTAGCCTCTACTGCAGTCTATGTCTTAGCATTCTTTGGCCCACCCTTAAACTGTTTATGGGTATCACACGTGAGAGTCTGATGCAGAGACTAGTATGGATATCCACTAGTGCTTGGTATATACATGCAACAAAAAGAAACATATTTTTATAAATTGTCTTAATAATATTAAAACTCTAGTTCTAGATTGGAATAACAATATTGGTTGTAGAACTTATTTCAACAATTATATTTAAACAATGTTAATTTATACTGTTGACTGGCTAATAGGGGCCTATTAGTTAAGCAATATTTATACACAATTTACCGACTTTTTATAAAATATTGATTTTTGCATTGCAATGCCATCTCGTTTGCTTTTAATGAAATATGCTTACTCCTGGTTTGAATAGTTGCTATTTCCAACTTTCGTAGGATGCGTTCAACCTAGGAAATCTGATCTTTGAATTATAACATTTTGATCACAATTTTATGTATACATTAACAAATACAAAATATATTATACTTTACTCTAATTTTTTAGCTTTTTTATTCTGGCTTGTCCATTACCTCTTGCTTATATAACATTTCAACTCGGTACTACGCCCTACTTCATGCTCTAAACCTTCTATAGTACCAACATTTTTGCTTTGACTTCCTCAATGGATTTTTCATCAGTCAGCTACTTCAGTCTATATATGCTAAACTTTTCGATTCCTAAATTCTTTGCTGTGACTTTCTCATTTAGATAATCCGTCACTGCTGTCTTATTTAGGCCGGAGAACACTTTACCTTTTAATTCTTCCTTTTATACACAGTTTCCTGTATATACTCTCGATACACAGTTTCAACGGCAACTCAGTTTTTTCTGCTTTTCTCGCTAACCATAAACATGCAACTGGCCCATTTTCTTCTGCTTCGCAATATATCTTCACACCTGTTTCAACTATTTATTTTGAATCCATGGTTTACTAGTTTTCTAACTAATATTTAGCCTCCTATAACTTAAAACTTAACACTACTTATTCTAGTTTCATTTGTCGTCCTAACTCCTCCTATGTACTATACTATATATTTTGTCCATTTTTATGTATACAGATCATTAACCTGTTAGTACATGTCTTAAAAACACTCGGCTTTATATTATGCTTATTTACGTTCAGTTGCTTTCTGTTTCACTATATACAATTTATTATTTTCCTTTATATTTTAATATTGAGATAACCCACATCTTTAAAATAATATTTCATTAGACCTGACACATTAATTGTTGAGACACCCTATATTTGTATATATTTTGAGACACCCTTTATACGTGTAAAAGATAAAAACAAGTCATAAATTGTCGAGTTTTTGCGAGGTTTTTTGGAGGAGATCCGAAAGGTATTGCTCGAGAACGAAAAATAGAGAGTTAGAAACCGGCGGGGTGTACGGTTTGTTTTGGTGAATTGTTTTGCTTCTGTGTTGCAATATTATGTCATTACAAGTCGGTAAAATGAAACTTATAATATTGTTATTAACATAATTGGTACCATTATATATTTTATACTCATTGATAATTCATAATTGATGGTATTAACCTGTAGATATATTTTGATATTGTTATACACCTTACTTGCACAAATATTTCACTTATTCTCATTGATAATTCATATTTGATGGCATAACGTATGTATATATTTTGATATTGTTATTAACATAATTTGCATAAATATTTCTCTTATTTGCATTGATAATTCATATTCGATAGTATATCGTGTGTATATATTTTGATATTGTTATTGACATAATTTGCATAAATATTTCTACTAATCTCATTGATAATTAATAATTGATGGCCTAACATGTGTATACATTTTCATATTGTTATTAACATAATGTGCATAAATATTTCTTTTATTTTCATGGATAATTCATATTTGATGGCATAACATGTGTATATATTTTGATATTGTTATTAACATAATTCACATAAATATTTCTTCTCTTTTCATTGATAATTAATATTTGATTGCATAACATATGGATATATTTTGATATTGTTATTAACATAATTTGCATAAATATTTCTCCTATTTGCATTGATAAGTCATATTCCATGGCATAACATGTGTATATGTTTTGATATTGTTATTAACATAATTTGCATAAACATTTCTCCTATTTTCATTGATAATTCATATTCGATGGTATAACGTGTATACATTTTGGTATTGTTATTAACATAATGTGCATAAATATTTCTTCTATTTTCATGGATACTTAATATTTGATGGCCTAACATGTGTATACATTTTCATATTGTTATTAACATAATGTGCATAAATATTTCTTCTATTTTCATGGATACTTCATATTTGATGGCATAAAATGTGTATATATTTTGATATTGTTATTAACGTAATTCGCATAAATATTTCTTCTCTTTTCATTGATAATTAATATTTGATTGCATAACATATGGATATATTTTGATATTGTTATTAACATAATTTGCATAAATATTTCTTCTATTTTCGTTGATAATTAATATTTGATGGCATAACACGTGTGTATATTTTGATATTGTTATTGACATAATTTGCACAATTATTATTTCTTTTATTCTCATTGATAATTCATATTTGATGGTGTATATTTAATGAAATCGTTTTATGCTGTGAACAACACTGCTTTAAATGAAAACAAAAATGTATTGTTTGCTGTCTTTTCGTGCTGGAATTTTGGTTTTAGTATGACTGTGATTGCAAGTAAGAGCTTTTGTGAAACTACTAACATTTTCCTACCCTGACGGGAGAATATCCTAGTTATAAATGTAATAATCATTCTAGAGATATTGGCCCTAATTTCAACTTTAGCTGAGTAGCCTCCGTATCCCAGGACCTCAGTACCCTCCAGCGGCGACTGGCTGACTAACACCCCTTTTCGGTAGTGTAGTGGTTATCACATCCGCGTCTGGCACGCGGGAGACTCGGGTTCGATTCCCGACCGAAGAGCTATCTCTTCAGTTTTAAATGTTTTGTTATAAGTGTGGAACTACAAATTGTGGTACGGGAGACGGTAATTCAATTAATTATAATACTAATAGATTATACAGCATAATTCGGTTTAGGAATTAAGATCGAGGGTTTTTCTGCCGTACTCTTTCCCCTCGTGAATTCCAGGCTGAGTCCGGCACGCTTTTCTTTAATAAATTAGGCGTATTAGGAATCTGTGGTTTAATTTACATGACGCACCTTGCCCTCAAGTTTCCCTAAATGTGTTGCGTTGAAGCGCATAATGAGTGAGTAAAATTGTGCAAGATATAATAATAACACAGCGTAGGTATTGGTCCTCTTTAATCCATTTCTTTTTAATCTAATTTGACGATCATTGGCAAAATAAAGGCAAAACACAATTTTACTTATCTGATTCAACTATGTTAAATCGACCCGGGTACGTTATACTACAATATTCTAAGTGCTTTGTATTTATAATTTTTTATGAGCACCTGCGTTTTATATTACATTTCTTTACAATTGACATTTATTTACAATTGAGACCTTGCCTCCCACCTAATTTTTTTGTTTGTGTGTGTTCTTCTTAGTTTCTCTTAGTTTCCTTGTGTATTTGTCGCCTATATAATTATATTTTCCCTATCCTCGTCATCTTCACTAGTTTCTCCTCCTTCCTGCTCCATTGCCGCTTTTATTTTATCCTGTACAAATCTGTTGTATTGCTCCATTTTAATATCTCACTGATTCCTGATGTTTTTTAATTATGATATCAATCAGCTGTATTTAATTTTGTATCTTTTTCCTTGCAGATACGGTCCTGTACACCGGTCGTACCATATGCAACTTGACCATGCGATTCTAATCTTCCTAAAGCTGACCTTCCTCAACTAGCAGTAATCTCTTTCCTAAGCATGCATTCACTGTTTCTAAATGAAGGCACTTGGATGCGCCACTTCAATGAACCTGTTGGTTTTAGCGTCTGCTGTTAGGTGGCATCTTATATTCTGCGACCATTAAATTAATTCGCGATTAGATTTTTATGTTTAAATTATATTAGTTTTAGTGGGTATATCGACGTAGACTCTTACATTGACCAATTGTTAATTTTAACACTACGCAAATGATTACAGTCGCGTGATTTGAATTTCTAAATTATAATTTAATTGTTTTTTGACGTTGATCATGGCACCTCCACCATTCTGTCGCGAAATATTTCTTGGTGGTTGTCGCGATTAAAAAGAATGACGGCGTCTATGCGAAACGATGCCTCCACCATTCTGTTGCAATAGGATTCATACGCGACGCTACGCCTTGTTTAGCGTGCAGTTCACTAAAATATTACAGTGCACTTTTAACTACTTGACAGATTCTACTTAGCAAATTATCTTTCTCAGAACATTGACAAATTTATCATAGATTCGACTTTTACTACTGCGGATATGAAACCTCAAACTTCGCGGCCATGTGATCGAGCCAAGCTCAGGTTAGAGTGAGGAGAAAATGATAGATTATAACCTGAAAGGGACTGCGTCTTCGGTCGAGAGTGCACGTGTCGGGTATCGGCCATTTTGTTCCAGCTTCATGTACATATATGTTAGTTTTGGGAACTCAGGGTGAACTTTCAGGGACCGGGTAGTTTCCCCGAGGAATATTCGGACGTCCAGCCGGGGGTTAGAGCCCCGTGCATGAACAAGAGTTAAATGTGTCTGAACGTCCAGCCGGTGGTGTTCGAACCTTAAAACAAGTCGTGCATGAATAAGTCTGAGCCTCCAGAAGTATATTATTATACTCGACATATGGGGGGTTCAAAAATATTATCCCTGTCCGCCAAGGTGTAACCCGATGGGTCGCCCCCAGCTCTAACTAAGCCTGGACAGGGGTCGTTTCTGGGTAAATGCGTAACCGCGAAGCCCATAACCAAAAACTAATTAACTAGTAACCTAAAAGCGGCTATGTGGACAGCCCAGGAGCTGGTTTTAGGTGAGAGACAAAAATCTGCCGAACTGATGGTTCGTTGATCGTTGCATATTTAAGGTTCATAACCGCTCCCGTCGACTCCTCGCGTTATTTATAATATTTCTTTAGTGTTTACATAATATTTAGCAAGTTCAAGTTCAAACTTAAGACAGGGTGATATCTATTTAGTAGCTTATGCATTTTAGTAATTCACAATATCCTAATAATATTTGGTCGAGTTTCGAATATGGAAAATTGATTGGAGTAACTTTAATGCCCAAAAGTGAATCATGTAGTTTCCAACCAGCTCTCGAAAAATTTAGAATATATAAACCTACTTCTGTACTACTATTTCATTGATTCTAAGCACTGTGCTTATCTTTGTATATAAAACGGTAAATTACCATTTATTTTCACCTTCGCGACAAATATTATCATAGAAAATAGAAAAATGTTTGCAGCTAACTAAAATAACGAAATATATATCTTCATTACTGCAAACTCATTTTTAGCACTATTCCATCATTTCCACTCGAAAAACTTTCAAACTTTTATTTTCGGATGGATTTTCCTCTTGAGTTTAATTAAACTTGTGTTTAAAAAAGTTTAATTATAAAGAACAGATATAACTTTCGGAAACCGAAATTAAATTAAATTTTGCGGTATATGAAAAATGATGCTAATTAAAATGTGGAATAATGAGAGTATTTTAACCTTATGAATGTGGCAATTGTTGTTTGCATAACCTTTTTGCATAATATGGAGTTATTCTGTAAGATTACAATTCTTATTTTGAACAGTTAGCCGACGCTTGGTGGAGATACATTTCAACGTATTTTTAAGAAGCGAGAATTGTTCAATTCCTATAATATATGCATTTAAACAATAGAAATTGTTTCGAGTGTAACGAACTAATAATTACTTCGTTACATGGTTTTTCATATTTTAAGATTTCTTTCTAACAAAGTGATTTTTATGCAAATTTCTACATACGGCTGATTTCTGCAATCGAATAAGGTTTCAATTAAAATTTAAATCGTTTATACATAGGTGGAGCTACCATTAAAACTGTACGGGTAGTATATCTACATCGTTTTCTATAACAATATTTTTATTCTACCAACCATTCGTAACAGAGGGCGATTATAATTCCAATAATTGATGAGTCGTCTCCCTCCAATATACGCGGTTCGAACAGGCATTGAAATCGAGCGGCCAGCCTTTGTCTTGAAACTAACGTCTAGGTGAGCACAGACTATTTATTTTTGCTGGGTGAGATTTTTCACATTCAGTTTTTAAGTTTATCGAATTTATTTTTCTGTTTTAGGACAATTTTCGGAATATGAAAGGGTTTTAAAGCCGTGATCTGATCAACAACATTTCTGATTAGATATCTGAAGTAGATTTGTAATACCTAAATTTGTAATTTATATTCTCTTTTCATCGTGGCCATCTTGGCACTTTTTTGGAAATGTTTTTGAGTAAGTGATCTTAATGGGACCTTTATCGAATATAATTCAACATATTTATCGTGAGTTTTGTTAACTTTTACTGAATAAATTAATTTCGCAGTCGGAAATCGGAAAGGAAAGGATTTCTAACTATAGCATCATTTCATTACCAGTTTCTGTTGGTTTTTTATGTTTTTAGCAAATTTCTGGTATCAGTCCGACATTTTCTGAGGTCATCCAGTGACTTATAGACCCTTGCCAAATTTAGGAAGACACGGATTGTTAACTCCAACACGTAAACCTACAGTTTGCTGCCGGTAGATGAATCGGGTAACCCCACTTTCTGGAAATAAAGGTGAATTCACGTTTCTGATTTCTAGTTTATGAAATATAATATTGAATTTCTAGAGAGCTCACCTTGAATTTTTACTTTTTCTCTCTGCCGACAGCGGACGGTAAATTTATACTTTTCCTCTTTGTAATTCTAGCTTCTTGCCAAACTTTTAGCTTAATTTCCTTTGTTTACCTTTCTTGTGGCACTTAACGCTCACCTGGGCGGGATTTTTGAGAACGACTTACATTTTAAGGCATGTCGATCAGTTTAATATTGTAACTTTTGCATTTACAGTTTTATTAATGCATGAATTTGACTTGTTGCAATCTGCATAACTACAAATTCACAATTTTGAAGTAATCATATCTTCCTCTCACTAGTATTTTGCTCATTTTTAGAGCTTATCTATTCAGTCAACTTTTTGTGGACCCCTCATTTGTTTTGCACTTAATTAGAAGTATGCTTAAGTTAAGTTTAACCATTTTTTTTTCTGAGTAAACTTGAGTATCAGAATTATTTACGAATCTTGTATATTTTGAGGAATAAGAGGTGAAGAGACTTGTGTCCAACCAGGGTCGAACGTCCAGACGAAGCTAAGTATTCTGTTTGCCAATCTGTAGATCATTGTATAGACCAGAATATTTAATTCATAACTAATTTTAATTATTGATTTTTAATTGTTTTTTTTTTGGTCAATTCTAAATGTTAATTAATTGATTTAAGTCTCAAACTCTAAAAGAAATTTGTTCAACCAAGTTACTAGTTTAAACTGTTTCATTTAAATTTTATTTACTTGAATAAATTATTGTAAATTTGTTTTTAAGAATATCTATCATTTCCTGCAAGAAACGAGATTCCGCGATTCTCAACGTCTATCAAATAATTTTTGTCAGTTCTTTTAAGCTTTTATTGGTACTACTTGACAGATACTTTGAGAGTTAAGGAATGTCTGGCGCCCATATAAATAAATATTTACAACAAATAGGTTAAACCCACGCTTAAATTCTCATAGCCGGTATACTATTACGTTTCCATAAAATCAGGAATACAATTCGTTACACGAGAATACTGTATCTTTGTCAGATATTAAGTCAAAATTGATTAGAATATTGTTACTACCGAGAGTAATAAAATGCAGGTACCTAATGAAGGTACATGGGAAAAAACCAATTCTACTGAAATTATCAATACAAATTCAACAATGAGAAGCTATTCAACTCCATCTGGTCATTAAGTTGTCTCTTATTTCATTAATTTCTAAAACGTAATTTTTGTTTTTATTTTCAACATGTAAAAAGTATTCTTCGAATTTCTTCCAAATTATTCAAGCAATATTTAGCATAATTATAATATTTTTTTATTTATATAACTTTTTATGTCAACCTATCTCCTTATTTTAATTTGACAGAATTATAAAAAAAATAAGACTAACTTCTATGATTTAAACTATGACAGTTGTTTCGAGAATGCTGCATCTTTGCCAGATACTAAATCCAAAGTGACCAGGACGATGTTAATACCGATAGCAAAGATCTATACATACAATAGATCTTTGCCGATAGTAATATAATGCAGGTACCTAATTACATAAACGAAGTTATTGCATTGGAAAAACCCAATTCTATTGATATTATCAAGCCAAATTCAACAATGAGGAGTTATTCATGTCCATCTGCTCATTAAAACTACTTTTTTTTTATTTATTTCAAAAGATTTTTTTTTCTGATTATATTTTCAGCATGTTAGCATCTATTTTTCGAATAAATGATTTTCGTTCAAACAGTATTTAGCATAAATATTATCTTCTTTATTTATTTGACTTTTTTCATTCATATTTTAATTGATAGAATTATTAAAAATAAACTATGTAAAAAAACGTTATAGGTAACTAATTTTAATACATTAACTTTGCAATAAGAAGGGTATAAAGAATAAACAAATTTAACAAAATAATGGGTCTTGTGGGAAAACATATATAGAGCAAACAGGCAGAACTATAATAATTTAATAAAATAATATAAAAGAAGTTATAAAAATAAAAAGAAAAATTCTAGTTAATTGAATGAAGATTACTTATCACTTAACAGAAAATTAAAATATTTGAAATCTTAAGAAAAATAGGAGCGACAGGGATATAGTGTTTTTACTTAATGCCAAAGTAGACAAGGACTTGAATGGCTTCCCATTGTTAATTTTGAATTGATAGTTTCAATGGATTAGGGATTTTTCAATTGAATAAATTTGAACAATATTGTATATTCTATACATGTTTTATATTACGATTTAAAAAATATTATTCAGAATAATAACACGAACGTCCAGAACAAAACCATAATTACTGAAAAATTCCAAAATTCTAAAGTGGTATTAATTATAAAAAAATTACATTATACATTTAGAAAGATATAAAACATGACTTGCTAAATGTCTTGCTAATATTAAAATGCAAAAAAAGATAAAAGGTGCTACTTCATAAAGTAAAACAAAAATGAATAAATTGGCTAAACTACATATTTTTATTAATTTGTTTCTGATCTCAAAAGCTAAGCCCGTCAAAAAACCGTCTGTAATACAATCATATTTATGAATATTTTGCTTTTAATGAGTAGAACTTTGTAAGAGTTGAAATGACATTACATAAAATGCTATGTTTTAATAACTAAGTTTAGATTCAATTAATAAATGATTTGCAAGATCACTACCCATACTGCGATCCAATTGGTGGATCCATCTCTGACACATTCACCATAAATACATAAGTGCTTCAGGGTGCAATACTTTCACCAACTCACCCCTTCAGTTGGACTACTGGGCGTCTCGATCAAGGGCAATATGTCCTGGCATGACATCGCAAACTCAACCTCGCAGAAGCTTGGTGCGCTATTTCGCAACAAAAAAATATATACACCGTAACAGCTACTCTTGCTCTACAAAGCTCAAATAAGGCCGTGCTTAGAATATTGCTCACACATCTAGGGCGCCGCACCTAAGTTCAACCTAAATCTGCTGGATTCCCTTTAGAAGAGAGCTTTGCATCTCGCCGTTGACCTGGAGTTGACCCGGGATACTCTGGAACACCGCAGACATGTGGACGAGATATCTCTGCTTTTCATGCACGGCAGATGTTCCAAGGATTTCGAGCGCATCATTCCATCCTTAGCAGTACCTGTCAGACAGTCACCACAGACGGCTGAAGCTCATCCGTTCATCGTACAACTGGAAACACCTAGAATGTCGCTTTACAATACATATTTGTCTGGCGCACTGAATCAGTGTGGAATTCAGTCCCAGCACATCTGCTTCAACCTAATGTACAGCTATTCAAGAACTGTGTCAATCAACATCTTCGCATACATACCTCTGTGTGTGTCAATGTGCCATTGACGTAAAAAAATGCTGTAGACTACAACTCAGGGAAAATAGCATACAAGGCCAACTTTCCTCCTGGTGTAGCTCACAGTGAGCGACAAGCCCTGAAGCTTAATATATTTTTATTGCTCTTTTTGTTTGCTATTCATTACAGAGCCATTCAACCATCAGTAAAATATCATGATCTCAGACTTACCCATTAATAAATAATAGATTCAAATTATTGTCATCAGCAAATATCATGACATCTGCCCGTACAACTAATATACAGCGGGAAAATCGGCATTAGAAATGATGAACATTTTCTCTTCTGTATTATCCAAAGAAGCACCACCAACAAACTTGCCACCAACAAAATGCCCTTGACAAATCACCCGCAGTTATTCTAGAGTTGACATCATGCGTATTTTTATTAGTTTACAATACAGCATTCTTTTTAGGTAAAATGTTGTTTTCACAATCTTAGAAAGGGTTGGCAGAACAGAGCTTTTAATATGAATCCTGAGTGAGTCCGTGATTTTTGAGCCATCATCTTTTTATTTGTCAGACCTTTTCTATAGACACATGATAGTTTCGCACCACCATACAATCTTTCCTAATTGCAAAATCCGTATATATACTTTGCTTAGCGAACAAATTGACAGCGGGTGTTCTTTTAACACGTGATAATTATTTCTTAATGTTATATCAGCATCTACACAACGAATTATGATATAGTTGTACACTTTCTGAAAAAAACGCGCATTACCAACAAACATTACTAATATTTGGAACGCTAGCGGCAATGGACTACTATGGTCATGAATATGATGAACTTACATGGCTTCATACCGATGATTATCGAGCTTTTGCCAAAATTCAATTGAAATAAAAGGCTATATAAAGAGAAGAGTAAAACTGTAGATTTATCAGCTGATCAACTAAGTGAAGATGTTCAAACTATCGACTTGCCAAGTAATCACCTAAGGGAAGGCATTCAAAATACTACGGGCCAAATACATGAAAAGATCACTAGCATGATATCTTCACTAATTTTACAACTTCAGCTTCTCATCAGCCAATATACACTTTATTCTGAAAATGACGAATCACTAAATTAAATTTCGTAGCAAATGTCTGCAAAGCGTAGCACCTGAACATGAATAAACTAATTGAAGAAGAATAAATTCATCCAAGAAAAATTAAAGATAAGGATTATGATTTAATTAAAGTAAAAAGCAAAAGCCATTAATGTTAAACATATCTTGGAAAGGCAGAAGGTAATATATGTGAAGATGTTAAAAAGTGTTTTAGAGTCTATCGAGGAAAGCGAAAGAAGATTCAAAATGGTATAGAGTGACGGAATCATAGGAACCCTTTGATAAAAACATAATAGGTTGAATTGCATAAAAAAGCAATAAATATCCCTGGTTGCTATTTTTATTAGCGAAAACCTACATAGAAAAGTAGAATGTGTCATTTATGTCATCTTTTTTCCCGAAGTTTTTAGAT
>MU188136.1:25961-48405 GCA_016904865.1 Pissodes strobi | reverse complement strand
AATGCACCTGTAAATGGTAATTTATGAACAAGAAGCAGATGAAATACTATATAATATTTTCCGAAAATGTTCTTTTTCCATCTCACAATTACAAGAGAGGAAACTGTAAGCAGTGTCTTAACATGTATGAGAGACTCCCTATAGATGCAAGGACAGTGAAGGAAGACAAGCTTGCACTTTGTCCCGGCTGCCTTAAAAATATTGCTTTAGCAAGCAGTTTCCATGTTCTTTAGTAATTTTTTTTTATAAATCATTATTTCTGTATTTAAAGAGCTTATATTTTAGAATCGAAAGTTTGGGAATATTTTATTGGATAGTTTGTATAATGGACACTGCAGTATCTTGGTTATCACAAATAGCAAAGTGGTGATTTTACGGATCAAGATAAATAGAGCAATAGATTACCATGATTATTACTACACTATCTATATGCAGACCTCAAGGCTTCATACTCCAAAAATAGGTGAAGAGGCGTCTCTCAAGAGCCATCCGGGTGCCGTCGTCCTAGTACCTATAATTAATTCCGACACATCCCGATCTCTTCAATCTGTCTAACTCAGCCCTAACATGGCCGTTTGTGTATAGGTCTACACGATGGTCTCGTAGGTGATAATGGGATGAACTACAGTCGTATAAATCCAGTGGAGAATCTTTGGCTGTAGGTCCCATGTGCTTGCAGAAGCTCTTTTATAAGCCCATAGAGCATTATACGCCTTCTTAATGGGAGTACTACTTGCTCCTTCCAAATAATCTTTTAATCCAATATGACCGCGAGATGCTTAGTGAACCCTTTATTGCTCAAAGGCTGGCCAAATAAGTTCTTCCAACCTTAACTTCCTCGTAAAGAGATCTAATATGGCCTTATTCCACCTGGCACCATCTTTCTATAAGATGGAGTGCTCTTCGCTAAGTGAAAATATTCATGAATCTGCCTGTGCGACCAATGATCATATTAATGATAACCAGATCATCAACATAGGCTAGAGCGTAAGACCAAACCTCATTAAGCTCCCGCAGTAAGCTCTCTACTAGTAGACATGAAAGGAGAAGAGATAAAACCATACCTTCGGGTAGCCCCTGGCTCGGCTCACCATCGCAGAGTCGCCGAAAATTTCCACCCTATGTGTGGGCTATCATAGCTATCCACCTCACAACAGAAATACCTGTGCCACGCCTGCTCACAGCTTGGAAGATCGATCAAGATCTATTGTCAAACGCGCCCTCATCGATATCTGGAAAGACTCCCAGCCCGTATTTTCCACAGTCAAGCACTTTCGCCACTCGGCGATGGAGAGCCATTCCGTGGACTTCCCGCCTAGGATGCATATTGTTGGGTATCGCTTATAGTCCCCACCAAAACCACCTCCCTTATATCTACAAGAAAAACTAGAGAGACTAATTGGGTGGTATGATTTCGTAAAAGTGTAGTGCGCCTTTCCTGATTTTGATGTGAAGATGTTTAGAAAGAACATCATTAATTTTTTTTCATATTTTCAGATTTTTCATCATTGTATGATTGAAACTATTTTATATTTAACATTGACGAATATAAATCAATACTCTATAAGATAGAAAATGATTTAACTTTCCAGTGCCAAATATATAGCTTGGTACTACAAATAAAAAGACATTAAAAGTTTAAGAGCCATTTTCGGAACTGGATAAGTATTCTTAAATAAGTCTAAAGAACTATGAAACTCTTTGAAATTATCCTTAGAACTTTGAGAGATGTGTGTGTTATGAAGAGTATAAATAAAAATCTTGCATAATCCATTTCTTCTCATCAAAATTATGATACTATTAGGACAAGAATGAGGATCATAGATCTTTATACACAGTTTGCTGTAGGAGTTCCCATTTATTTGATATAAACGTCCATTGCATTAACCTGGATTTTATAGGCCAGTGGTTTGGTTCTATCGACTAGCTAATAATTTGAACAATGTTGATTTCTGCGGTTCATCCTTTAATAATTTCAATTTATTAACCCTAATTGTGTGGTTATTTATTTGCGGCTGCTTCTGCTTGCTTACGTTTATTGGGTGCTGTATTTTTCAATTCTCACGTTAATTATTATATAAGAAATAAATTGAATGAAATAAAATAATATCTGATTCACAAAATATAGAAAACTGTGATTGAAAACGAGCTCGCTCGCTTGTTATATTAATATAGTAAATTATGCAAAGTAGCAAGATATAATTTAATTCAACATTTTCACATTGATATCTAGCCCAGCAAATTTAACGTCCTGGCGATAATCCTGAAAATAAATAACCACCACCGATATCACTGAATCAGTTTAATGGTGTGAGCTCACACTGCATTGTAATTTACTGGTTCGATAATCAAAATTGTAAAATTGTCAAAACGAATGTTACGCATTTTGAACGGCAACAGTAATATATTGCAAAGGTATATAAGCCGCATCCAGCAGAAATTTTACCGTGCGCTATAATATTAATTGGAAAATACAATTGTTAATACTCAAATCCTCGCAATACACAAATTTTGTACTATACCATTCTGAGTAACCCAAACAATATTTGCAGAAATTATTGTTAACTGTAATTTCAGAAGATTAAATGTTTCAGCGTGTGAATGGACCTGGAAATGAAGTGAAAGTTACGTGATGAATTTAGCGTGTAACTCAACTAATTATGCTTAAATTATGATTGGTAAAAGCATTTTTCGAGTTGGTTTTTCACGTTAATGAGTATAATTCAAATTTAGTTTGGCAGTATAATTCAATTTCTTAATACTATTGCATAAATCATTAATGTAAAAAAATTTTTAGGCTTTAATGCTTTTTAAATATCCTTCTACATCGATATATTATAGCTAGATATGCGGATGGCGAATCAAAAATCTGAAATAATCCCAAGAACTCTAATTAAACACATAACTATGGAATGGAAAGTAGGCAGGCTAATCTTGATGCATACAGACTTCTGTGCTTTCTACACCTTTTCAACTTTGTTTTCGGATAATGTATCTTAAATTTGGATTAGAGTGTTGTGCTATTCTTTCCGCTGAAACTTGTAACCAGCCTTAAGCAATGGGTTCCAAATATGTAACCTTATTTACTAATTGCTCATTAGGCTGGCCATATGCCCGGTTTACTGAGCGGATTCAATTTTTTTAAAGGGCGTGGGTTTATGTCTTGGCAGTTAGGGTAGGGCGCCACTAATTTTTTTTACAAGAATTTTATCAATGATAATTGATCCTTGAAAATAGGGTAATAAAATGTAGAAAAATACTCTGTAAAAGAAAGTTAAACAATTTTGAATACGCAGATTAGTTATTATCTTGACTGCAATTTACCAAAATCAAGACTGCAAATAAGTTATTTATTTATAAACGTTAACCTATACCAACTCTTTTAGATGAATTAATCCTATCTCAAATCAATGTGAGGTTATGGTTACGTTCTTAAATTAATAAGAATATTCTCTTGTAAATTATCTCCCCGATATTACAAGAATAATAAATCGACGCAACATAAGGTACTATTTGTTAAACTATGCCTTATAAAGTTAATATTGCCCAAATCTTATTATATAGGTATATCCAGTATAAATTAAATGATTATTAATCGAACATAACCTAAATCAATCCTGTGGCGGCGACGATATCAGTAGACCAATAAAGAGTCCTCAATAATACTAAATCAATAAAATAACCAGCGAGGTAAATATGTACATATACACTCGTTAAATATCTATAGGTAAACGAATTGAGCTCAAGTCGATTCCGATATCAAGGCGACAAATTAAATTAAGTTTCAGTTATATGAAAAAAATGACCGCCATAAGCTTTATAGCCAAATACAGGAAAAATTAACTCAATCAGCTATTCGGACTCTAGCCAAGGGAATTCTCTAACTAACTAAATATAAAATTAAGCATCTCCTTTAAAAGCAAGCTCGATAAATAAGATGGCTAGAACACTGAATGAAACGAGAATATAAATGATAGACGTAAACGGCCTAGAGTTGTATATTTATAAATTAATTAATTAAAATGGTATGTGACGATAAGCTATATACGGTAAATAAGGCAAATAACCTACAATCATTTAATTATATATTCATTAATTAGAATGATACATAACGGTAAGAAATACATGGTAATTTAGCTAAATGACCTACAATCATTCGATTATATATTAATTAATTAAAATGATATAAAACGGGAAGAAATACACGGTAATTTAGACAAATAACCTACAATCATTTTGATTATATATTCATTAATTAGAATAATATATACCGGTAAGAAATAGACGCTAATTTAGGCAAATGACCTACAATCGTTTGATTATACAAATTCATTAATTAAAATGATACATAACGGTAAGAAATACAGGGAAATTTAGGCACTTAAATAAATTAAAATCGATTTTACTTGATTCTGGCCACGTTGTAGACACTGGCGCTCCCTGAAAGTACGTCTCCACCATGTGGTTGCCTCACCATGACAAAAAAGGTATCGGTACGGCTAACTAACGGCGGAACTAGCTAGGTCAGCGTGAAGTTCTACCTCACAGAAGGAATTCTATCCTATAGAATGAATTCTGTCCCACAGAGTGACCCTAGGTAAATGGTAAATAACTTTAGCTATCTTAAATAGAAACACTCATGTCGAACATACCTTTAAGAAAAGGGGCCACCACACTAGTTCATCGCACAACGTTTATAGCCGATATGGCCGTTAATTATAGAAAATATACATTCTACTTGATTTGCTTAATACTGCACCGACACAATCAGGCGGTAGTTAGCCCTGAGGGCCAAAAATGTTTAATCCAATTGAAATAATCTGGAATGCCGTAAATGCAAGTATCAAAAGGCAAATGTAGGAAACGTTTCATATTCTCACTATTGGAGATCGAGCTGAATTCCGTCTACGTTACTTAGAAAATTGCGATGATATAGTAATGAGAAATGCTAATGCAGTAATGTGCGTTCGTGCATATTATCATGCTCAATGCCATTATGCGGCCATTTCTTCGCCTAGAGGACATGAATTCTGGAATATGAAAGTTCACATTTCCTTCGATTAATTTTAATAATGGTAATAATTGTTAATTAATTTGTCAAATTGATAATGCTCCTATTTAATTTGTTCAATTCCCATGAACCCCACTGTACCTAATTATTGCTTTTTATTGCGAAGGCCTTAGATTCATGATGAATAAACACTTAACAGTTTATGGGGTTTAATAAGTTTATAAAATATTTTTGCTATGGTTTTATGAGATACATAGTCTATTAAATGTTTGGCAAATACATGTCATTTTTAAGTCATACTTCAGAGGCATGCAGTGGATTAGATATTTAAATTATTTCCCGAAAATAAAGCATTGTACGATAATCATACAGGAGACAATACCTCAAAGTACGGCCGACTCTTTGTACTTCATGCAGCGTCTGGATGTGAGTCTTCCTGTTGGAGGTTTTTCCTTCAGAAATGTTGGTTTTATAGAGGTGAAAGATGCCATAAACAATCTAAAGTCTAAAAATAGCAAATATATATTTGGTTTTAGTACAGTTTTACTTAAAAAGTTGAAAGATACTTTAATCATACCATTGACGCATCTAATAAACTCATGTATAAAGGAAGGGGTATACCCCACATTTTTGAAAGAGTCGAAGGTAATACCTCTTCATAAGAAGGGTGCAACCGAGGACCTTAATAACTATCGACCCATTACTCTGGTGCCTGCTGTATCCAGAGTTTTTGAACTCTTACTAAAAAATCAAATGTATACATATTTTGAAAATAATAACCTTTTCACCAATTAACAATTTGGATTCAGGCAGCAGAGATCGACAGTAGCTGCATTAATGTCTGTGATGGAGTATGTTGTCGGAGGCTTTGAGGAGGGTCAACATGTAGGTGCAATCCTTTGCGACCTTTCCAAGGCCTTCGACTGCATATTCCATGACATGTTGCTGCTGAAACTTAAACACTATGGGTTTGATGACGCAAGTCAGAGGTTGCTTTGCAGTTACTTATCAGGTAGAATACAGCAAACTTTCTCTGGTGGCAAAATGTCCCCCAGGGATCAATCCTCGGTCTTCTACTTTTCTTAGTCTATATAAATGACATAGAATCATCTGTAAGCAATCATTTAGTTCTTTTCGCTGATGACACAACAGCACTTTTAAAAACAAAAATTTGGGGCTTCTAGTAAATGATATGAATAACTCCTTAATCTCAATTCAACAATGGTTTAATACAAATAAATTATCTTTGAACAACATCAAAACTGAAAAAAAAAGTTATTTAGTCTCAGAGCCATAGAAACACATCTCCTTACAAATGAACTTATTAATACAAAATCTGTAAAACTTTTGGGGGTACAAATTTACATATTGACAATACTCTGATTTTTAATGAACATGTTAATGAAATTGCCAAACAATTAAATTCTTCAACTTTTCTTCTGAGAAATATCAAACCACTTATTGACAAATATATACTACTAACAGCATATCATGCACTCTTTCAAATTCGTTGCGATTATGCAATATTGGCTTAAGCACACACTCCTCAAGCTGGGAGAATTTTTACTCTTCAGAGGAGGGTGGTTCGTGTGATCCAAGGTCTGGATTACAGGGCTGATGTGAGGGAGTTTTTTGTGGAGCTCAATATTTTAACATTACCTTCATTGTATATACTGAAGTGTCTTATCAATACAAAAAGAATATTAACCAATATGGCATACAAAGTGACTATCATGACCACAATACTAGGCTAAATGAAGACATAAGGGTTAATTATGTAAGGCTCAATAAATCTTGTATAAGTACTAATTACTTTGGACCTAATTTTTTTAATAAGTTGCCACAGCGGGTTAGAAGAATGAATGAAAAACAATTTTATAACTGTGTAAAAAAATATTTGCTGGCTAAAGCCTTCTACAATCATATTGAATTTTTAAATTTTAACCATTTAAATGCTTTACTTGATTTTGTATAATTAATTTTACTTTAGTATTATAGGTATATTTGACAAACTTTTCTGCACCACTTGTGTTTTAATCATATGTTAGGCTTAAGTATGTTAGGTTTATAATTTGTTTTTTTTTTATTAATTGTGTTATTAATTATTATGACTTTTTACGTGTGTAAAAAATTATATTTTGTGAGCATGAATAAAATCAGTATTTCAGTATTTCAGTATTAATATTTAGTTTTAATGGCTACAAAATTGCCAATTTATATAGAAGTGGTGTGCGAATATGTCACATTTAGTTTATCCGTGGTTGGCATGTATTATAATAAAGTTCTTTAAGAGGGGTGTTGTATTTTATTAATTGATGTTTAGGTTTGGTTATTAATAATTGAAGGTGTTTAGGTTATCTTAATAATTTCATTCAGCACTTTAAGGCACTATGACCTTAACAGTAACTTGAATTGGAATTTATACAGAACTTTCGTAGATGCGACTTTAGGCAGGTACCCTCCCAAGAAATACGTTCCTGTGAACTTAACTTCCCGAGTTGGGTCTGAAGAACTAGGTATGGTTAGAACACGTACCACGTCCCTGTGGACTGCAGTAAGTGCGGGAATTAGGTGAGAGACAAAAGCCACCCGGTCTAATGGTCCGCTTGGCTATTTATATTATAAAATCTGCTAACCATTGCAACTTTAAGATTCGTAATTGCCTGCGTTCTTCGCTCGCGTTGTTTATAAATTAACTTGAATGATGATATTTATATAATATTTTTCAAGTTCCAGTTCAAACTTAGGACAAGGTTATAATTAATAAATAGTTTAAATGTTTCTAGTAGCTTACAATATATCGCCATTATCACTGTCCGGTAATAAAGAAAACCCAGCTACACCTGAAGATATCCATTGATTAGTAATTAGTCAAGTAAAAATGCCGTGTTTTTATAGAATCGGAAAAATATATTTTTTGGTTAAATTCCCCTTGAAAACTAATCAACTTAAAACATTGCCTCAAATGAACTTTTGTCCAAATATCAAGGAATCCCCTTTTAACAAGATTTATTTTATTTTTGGGGTTTTCAGTGTTCTTGTTTTATCGGTAAAAATACTTTGAATGGCATTGTACATCAAACAATAAAACTGTATGCGAAAAAAGCCTATCTAGACCATCCCATTATACGAATTTCCATTAACAGCTTTTACTCTTTCGACAGTGAAAATAGAAATAAAAATACTGAAAATAGCTGAACATTCAGCGCAGCAGTAATGTATTGGAATGCAACCTTCAATTGAATGGAAAATAATCATTCATTAATATAACGAACGGGTAATTTTGTCGCGGTATGGGGTTTTTAAAATTCTGCCGCAGGTTTGTTACGAAATGATTAAAATGCATTAGCTTGTCTCGTATTGGTCTCTATATTTTTAACCAATATTGCAATTAGAAAAAAAGTAATATACGCTTCCCAATCGGGGAAGCAATCATTCATTAACAGCAATATTGGATTTGATTTCCTATCACTAATTAAAAGTAGTTTCTATAAGCCTTAAACATCACTAGGAAAAATTTTAATGCTATAACTTATTCAGTAAACGCAAGTATGTACGCGTTTATGCCTATTTTATTTATTGTTCTAAATAAAGTATTAGCCACAAAAGGGGTAGAGAACAAAAATGGTTTTCTAATTCAGCATGAATGAAGAATAAAAGTTTGCTTTAAAAACCGCAGCTGAAATTAGTTTCACGCCGGTAACTACTGTGCCAGAGGACATAGCGTTTTTTAATTATTCTTATCCTGATCATGGTGGGTTTGGCTTCATAACTATAACTCATATAGCATTTATGTTTTCAACTTTATTTACCGATTTAGATAACTCAAACAAAGATATAATATAAATGTAAAAATTAACCCTGCTACAGTATGTAAAACTGGAGTTTACCTATTATTACACAAAACTCCTTCGGAAAACCGTTCTCGTTGAGCCGCTAAATAGCCATTTGACAACATTGCTTAATGTACTAATTGACAGATAAAATCCTTTTGTTTTAATGTCTAGTGTTAAATTCCTATGGTGTTAGTTAATCAAAGGTAATTAGTGTAGTCCTGGAGTGTTTTAAGTTGTGTATAATTATTTCTATGGTTTGCATTAAAATTGCTAAAATTGCTAAATTATCTTCAAAGTTCATTATATTTATATTAAATTCCAAATCGATTTACTTTTGTGTCTCGAAGCAAACTGGTCTGGTCTTCTGCAATTATCACTTAATAATTGCGTTTCACGAATTTGAGAATTTTATTGTAAGTTTTCCTTTTTTTAGTTTTCTGCTTAATTACTTTCCTAATTATTCTCCATACCTTGTTAGATGTATCCAGAGTAAGCAGCAGTAATATATTTAGCTAGGATTTGTCTTAATTTTGATTATTCACACTTTAAGACATATTTTTCAATAAAAGTTTAGATATTTTTCCTATATCTTCATATTCGTTGGCAATAATTATTTTTGCTTTTTCAAACGCGTGCAGAGACCTACAGGCCAATCGATTTAACAAGTAATATATGCAAGTGCATGGAGAAGGTCATAGTTGGCAAACAGACAGCCTTCCTTGTGAAACATAATGTCATTCCATTGTCTTAACATAGATGTCTTCCAAGTGGGTTCACACTTACAAACCTGCTGATTGGACGGGGCCAACAAAAGAGGAGAGATCCTTCATGTCATTTATCTGGATTTTCAGAAAGCGATTGATGAGGTCCCATATACATTTCATAATTACGGTGCTGGAAGTGATTTTTTGGAGTTGATTGGAGGTTGTCTATGGGGTCGACACTTTCGTGTTAAAATAGGTCAAACTACTACTACTACCTTACCTAATTTGGCTTGTCAAGGCGAGGACGATGTCTTTTTCACTCGACTTCGACTGTTGTTGAATGCTCAGCAATTTTGATTTTTAAAATCATTGAGTACTAGCAACGCTATTTCAAATTTTTTGAAACTCCTGTTCGACGAAGGCAATATATACAGCGACGTCTTCTTCTGCTCCTTTTGGTTCGATGTACAATTTTATCCAAGCAATCATCTCCACTCTTTGTATTATTGTGTGATATAATTATATTAAGCTTTAATTTTAAATATTCTTCGGTTCTGTCGTGTTGATGAGACATTGCAATTCAACAAATTTATTGGGCCTGTTGGCAGTACCCACGATTGTTATGTTCTGGGACAATGTTTTTTTTTGTTAAAGTGATGCCGCTGAAAAATTACCAGTGGTTAAATTTGGGTCGTTACCAAACCATTGGCTCGCTAAAGTTTTTAAAACAATTTCTGCTCCGCCATTCGATTTTCCTAAATACACTTCAAAGTTGAAACAATAGCATTTTTCAGCTGATACCTTTATGCCATACTTGCCTTGTTTACTTGGTATATAAACTTTGAACAACGACCTTGGAAAGTTCCAACTGTTCATCAAACCAAAGCTGAGGATTTTAAGGTTCTCCGCAATTCTTGGCAAATATCATCTTTTGCGGATCACAGCAAGCGTATCTTGTTCCTTTCGCTCAGCTCCTGTAGATAGGTGATCAAAACTGAAGTGACCTGGTATGTCAGAAAACCCATTTCTGAGCATAGTGGCCTGATAAAGGGGCCTGGTGAGCACAATGTTCTTTTATTTCACGTAATCTACTGGTAAAGATAAGAATTCATAGGAAGATAAGCATTTCTGCACTGCCCATTTCCATTCTTGACTTCATATTATCTTCATGGATTTTATTTTAGGTCTTTATCAAATCACTAGCCTTTTTAATTGTATATTTTATAATGATATCTAACGCATAATGAGGAAAGGACAGCTGCTTAAAATAGTCAATAATAGAATTCTTCATCTTACGACTGCCTTTTGCACGCTGATTTGTTTTCTGGTTGATCACGTAACTAAATTTCTTCTTAATTTTTCTCATGGAAGTAAAGACCTCTTTTATGTCTCTCAGCTTCTACTAGTCTTTCCGTGTGCATATTTTAAAATGATATCTAGCAACTCTTCAGAAAAGAACAGCTTAAGCGGCTAATAAAATTAGCATCCTTACTCTTATCTGTTAGACCTTGTTCTTGCCAGATATTATATAATCTGGGTTTTCCTGTTTTAGAACGTATAGCTTACCAAGAACAATAATTATTGCTCACTGTTTTGTCTTCCAGTTGATTAGGTAACTCAACCACTTCTTTTCCTTCTTCTAACACATGAAAGGTAAAACTTGCTTCATGTCTTTGAACTTCTATGCCCTCATTACCCGAGAAATCACTAAATGCCGGTTCCGGAGGTATTTCTTCTTCACACTCGTCATCTCAGGATTCTGTCAAGATTTCCTAGAATTCCTTGAGAAAAGCTTGCTAAAACTTGGAGTTTGGAAGTTTTAGCGTACACCCATTTATCTCAACATCGAGTCATCCGTGATCCATAGGCAGTTTCTCCTATATATTTTATTTTTTTTGAAAATATGATATTAAAGGCTTCATTATTATCATAAATGTAAAGACCTCATGGAAGATCACTGAAGAAAAATCACGGAGCCAAAAAATATTTTTGGAAATCTTGGTATCGGGTCAACGCTGTCCTAATTCCGTAAGGCGATGTTTTAAGAAATACGTTAGTTTATTTATTACCTACAATATTGCTCTCGTTTTTGCATACATTTTAACGGTCATAAAATGAGGGTATTGTTGCCAATTTAATGTTAAATTTTATCTTTACGTCCATTTAACTAACCATTTTTCATTATTTTTGGGTCGTAAAGATTTGCTTAAATATCGCTTAATATTGGGCACATTAGATAGTTATTGTAAATCCGATCTTGGTCGATTTTGTAAACAAACAGAGGCTGCACATGGGCAGTATAAATTACCATAGGGGCTAGTTCTAAAGTGAATTTGAAAACAAAACAAAAACCTTCAGCATTATATGAATATTTTAATATGTTATTTTACTTGAAAACAACTTAAAGCTCATAAATAAACCTATATATACATTTAAAGTATTTAATTCTGTCGGTGCCAGAAAATCGACAATTTTTGTCGGTGCTAGGTTATGGACTTCACATAATATCAGAATAACAATACTTATAAGACCTTGTAATACTTATAAGACCTTGCAGCTAAACACAGGTAAATGTTTGTTAAAGTTCCTAGGGAACCACTCAGTGTGAGCTTGATTAACTGAGATAAACCTGAGATGAAATATAGTAATATGCAAGTAACAATAAAAGGATAAATATTACCTTAATGTCTACAATAAGCGACTATGTACAATATATTCACCAATTGACTAGCAACGTTCAATCTTTGAGCAGTTTATCTTCAAACACAGAGAAAGTCACTAAAAACACTTACTAAGTCTCTCCTTAGCTTGTATATACGATGTACTTCAACTTCTTGCAAATAAGAATGAGTGAAGTTGGAGTGAATTGAGAATATGCAGTAATATGCATAAAAAACTTCTGTTGGTAGCGCAATGGCGCACTGGAAAATCTCACACTGTTTGAGTGTGTAAGAGAAAACTTCAAGTTAAGAAGAGAGAGCATGACAGGGATGCTTGCTAGAAATGCGGTTTTAATACACGCAACAAAATGGAATTTAAAACACGCTATGCTGGTCGCACAGGTAGGTTATTACACTCCGAGAAATGGAAATAGCACTTATGGGACTTTATATCATAATAAAGCAGAGAGAATTATGGTCGAGCGCCAAAAACGCCGTTTAGTTTTCAGCTTTTGAGAGAGAGTGACTGTAAATGAGTGAGTTTACTTACATGGCCGAGTGCCACAGGGGACGCTTACTATAGCGCCTTACTTATGACACGAGAACATATTCTTTACATTGGACAGATAATTGAGAAGTCTAGAGAATTCAATATAGAAACATATCTATCCTTCGTGGACTACTCCAAGGCTTTCGACAATGTGAAGTGGCGTAAACTGTGGCGCATACTGAAAGAAATGGGTACTCCAGATCATCTAATACACATACTAAAACAACTATATGACAACAACACAGCAAACGTAAGAATCAACAACACACACTCCGATAACTTCAAACTTAAGGCCGGTGTTCGTCAAGGATGCATTATCTCCCCCATACTGTTCAATATATATAGCGAACACATTATGCGCATTGTGTCTTTGACGAATGGAAAGGAGGAATAACAGTCGGAGGCCGAAAAATCAGCAATCCTCGCTATGCTGACGATACCCTAATTCTAGCTTCCTCAACAGAAGAACTTAAACAGATTATGAATAGATTAGACACTGTTAGCAGAGAGTATGGGCACAAAATTAACGCACAGAAAACCGAAGTGATGATCATCGACAGATCCAGAACTAACCAACCACAGATACGAAATGTCGCAGGGTATGAAGTGGTGACTCGTTTCAGCTACATAGGCTCTGTAATCACTAACATTGGAGGGTGCGAAGAAGAAATACGTCGACGCCTTACAATGGCCAGATCAGCAATGACCAAGCTTAATAAAATCTGGATGGATACTGACCTAAGTAAGAACACCAAATTACGTCTGGTACGGGCGCTTGTCTTTCCCATCGCCACTTACGCTGCAGAAACCTGGACCATCAAAAAGTCAGATTCCCAACGTGTATTGGCCATTGAAATGTGGGTCTATCGCAGAATGCTGCGCATACCCTGGACAGCACACCGCACAAATAACTTAATATTAGCAGAACTCAACATCACCACTAGGCTCACCACAATTATTAACCAAAACATACTGCGATATTTTGGACATATAACGAGACGGAGAGAAGGTATGGAGAGACTAGTAGTTGAGGGCAAAGTAGAGGGTAAAAGAACTCGAGGAAGATCGCCATTACGATGGTCAGATCAATTAAAGAACATTACAGGTTACTCTCTATCCGAAGTAGCACAACACGCTCAAGAAAGGGAAGAATGGACAACAACAATAAATCGAGTTACATAACGCCACCACATACTTACGAAGGATAAAGGACAGAGGAGGAGGAGGAGGAAGTGACATTTCAGAAATCCAGTCTGCTGATATCTTGATTTCATTTGACGTCTTGCTTTGTTCCTATTACGGCACGTGTGCTTGGTGGTCGAACAGCCCTAGTAATGTTTATACCGAACCATAATATTATCGATCTAAGCTTTAGATTAGTTTTGAATCTGCTTTGTAAAATACCCTTGATGGGACTCATTTCTGTGTCTCAGGTGATACCTGTTACTATTACCTTTGGTGTTTCATTGGTTTAGTGCCTAGACAGCTCGTTTTCTCGTACGCATCTTTAATAATTGCAAAAGATCTTGACTTGACTTTATTCACAATCAGTTTCTACTATTCTGAGGTGAAAATAAATAAATGAATGAAGCTAAAGAAGAGCATGACAAAAGCCATTCATTTCCAAAATTTGAACTAGAATTACTATATTGTAAGTTGTAACGGAATAAATGCTTATTCTGCTACACTTAAATTTTTACATTCAATTGCAATTTATTCTCGATATTTAATATTTAAGTGGCCAGTGACATCTATTCACGAATGGGTTTATTTCGTGCGAATAACGATTTCAAGAGTGTTAGTACTCTATTTTGTACCTAAAATTCGTGAATTTATTTTACTATAGATTACTATATTTAATATAGAGTATTTTTATTATTTTGCGCTACGTGGTTTATAGTGTTGATCACATGTTATAAATTAGCCAATAAAACATAGGCAAACATAATTTTGTCCAACGTCTCAAATTTTGAATACGGGATGGTTATCTTGTGTTGAGACGTTGACGGGTGAGTGTTGATTTTTTAATCTTGAAACGTTTAATTCATCCTGCAATATATTTAACTAATTCTTTCATTTTTAAATATATAATTAATTTGTGTTTATGATTCGCTTAGTCTTATTTGACTAGAGCAAGGGTTGAGCATTATTATATTCCACTTTTAATTAGCTTACATCATCAATATTTTTTAATTATTGTCGTGACCTTTTGGAAAATATTACCGATTTATTGGTGAATATTTGCATCTCTCATTAATCAAATTCATGTAATTTGAAAGAGGCTCAGTCCAAATTTGGGGAGATCGTAATTATTTTATCTTTCAGTGGTCACGCACATTTTTTACGTATTTTCATTCGAACTGAACAGTATTATTTGGGTTAATTCTCGGAGTAAATTCTATATATTCCTGCAAAGATAGTAAATTGAATTTTCAGTAGAATTTCCCCGAATTTTCCTTCATAATGTTGCTGGTTTTAATATTTTTTCTTTTCAGACTCATTTAATTAAATTTTCAATTTATTTGTTACATCAAGCATAATAAACTATTAGCATTTACCACGTCTAGTCTCAATCCAGATGTACCGACATTATTTTGCTTTTATGAGATGTTAATCTCACATATGTAAATTTATCTGGTTTTGTCTTTTATCTAAATTTCTATCTCGAATGCGAGGTAGTGGTTATATTATCTTTATCTTTAATTAAATTGATGCGCAATTGTGCTCAGTTTTCGTTTATGTGCCAAGGGCCTAAATAAAAGTAATAGTAATTACTTATCTTGAGTCATAAGACTCATTGTTAGAGGTTGTACTTCTATTTCTCTATTTATTATCGAATTTAAAGTTACCTTTTATTTAAATTTACCGAGAGTCACTGAATTGGAACGTCATTCCATTATTGTCATTTGAATTTTATGTTTAAATCATCATTTTCATTTGAATTTTATATTTTAAAGTAAAGAAAATGAAATCTTGAGTAAAGTAGTTATTTATAATTTTTGCTCATTGTCTGTTCAACTCAACATAGTAATTTGAGTTTCTGATTGTATCTGCTTTTACCAGTAAAATTTTAATTTAAAGATTGGTTCATCATATGTTTAACATTATCACTGATGTTCACATGATATTTCCATCCGTTTTATTTAATTAACGATATACATTGGTCTAAGACTAGTTTATTTCTTATTTCATATCATACTGGATTGGTTGAAGAAAACACCTTGCTTGGCAAGTAACAGGTGTTCGTCCACTTGCTGTACGAAACCACTCTGAGGGAACCAATAATTCGTGAACCAAATAAGTCCTCGATAAACCCAATAGATACTAACTTGGGAACAGGCAGAAACGGTTCCAGTGGTGGTCCCAATACGATCGCATGGATCGCATAATTGGACGAAGTTAAGTATTAGCCAATCAGAAAATAAACATATTGTAAATACCAATTGTAGCATTTCATTTTTTTTTATCTTTCACATTAATTTTAATTTTCACTACTAAGTCAATTTATTCATCAGATAACCTCCATTTCAAATAATTTCATAAATCATATTTGCAGATATTTTCATTTAATTACATAGTTAATATATTACATGTTTTAAAACTTATCTTTAATTTATCGCAGGATAGAGGTCTGTGAGACATTGCGATTTCTGATATATCAAATATATTGTCTTTATATTTATTTATATATAAGTATTCATATTCAGTTCGCATTATCTCTAGGAACTCTGGCGCCCACAAAAAAATAACGCTAATAGGGGAAACAATTCATCCCTGAGGATAACCGTAAAAAACGAATCTCAAAACGAACATCATTTATAAAAAAAAATTCTTATGGTTATGAAAAGTAGTATACAGTTGGCGAACAACTATTATTGCGCTACAAAATGGCGCTCAACGTCAACTTTCATTACAATGTGAGAAAAATATCCACTCAATCTGATGTTAATTAGATTAGGTTGAGTTGGTTAATAATAATTTTCAAACGTGTTAATGAGCAATATATATTAATAAATATTTCTTTGAGGGTACAAAACTGACGAATTAAAAAAAACTATATCTTTAAGTGCTAATGCGTTAAAAGCGAAAAAATTTAAATGTTATTAATTTCTTGTCACATTAATTTCCTATCGAAAAAGTTTAAGTGCAGTTTTTAGGAAAAGTTTGAAAAGGACATGTTTAGTGCGAAAAACGATAACTTTTCACTGAAAATTTTGGGTAATCCGTTCTTTATTAATCTTTTAAGAAGATCAGCGAATATTAAATCAACGCCAAAATTAATAATTCATATACTCTTAAGTAAATACAAATGTCGTTATGCGTATTTCAGAGCCATAAATGTAAAATTTCCGCTAACAAAGCTGCCGCCTGTTATAACTTATCTAATTTTTAACACGCCGCGTAGTTTCTAAATTAATCTTGATTTCCGAAAGTTATGTCTGATGTAATTAATACTTTTTGAAACAAAAGTTTTATTAAACTCAGGAGAAAAATTCGCTCGGAAAATAAAAGTTTCTGCACTTCTTCAAGGAGAAATGATGTAGTGGTTGCATAAGTGAATTCTTAAAATAAAGATGTAAAGTTAGATATTCGGCTCTCGTTAAGAAAATGTTCAATTTAACACTTTTATATTCCCTTAGTGTTTTTTGCAAAAATCCGTAGATTGAACAAATTTTAACTAACTACATTGATCCACAAATCAGTGGAGAAATTTAAATAATGAATTTAATATTTTACTTTATTCTTGTCATGGTTAAAAAGAGTTTTACATTTCAGCTATTTTCATAATATGAAATAAAATACAAGGTTTTTGCTACTTCTTGAAATATCTTCTATAATGTTGTAGACATCAAAATGGGATCATTCAAAAGCCTTTACATTGATTGATCTCAGCAAAAAAAAATAGAAGTAGAACCCAAAACTAAATCCATTAAAAGAACCATCGCACCATTATTAAAATTGAGAAATTGCAAGTTCAAGTGAGGGCACAATAATCAATTTAAGTTGTTGCTGAAATCACAGTTCAAACCATAAATTTCATCCCTTTTTAAGTTCAGCTTAATCTAGAATTGAATGAAGATCGCATATAACAATTTTACGAAGATATGTTGAACTTAACGAATAAGTCAACAGACATATCGGGCAAACAAAACCATCCCTAATTTGGAAAAGATCATGCTCACCATCCGAAAGAATGAATTGATCGTTTGCAATAATTGAAGGAGCACGTCATGGGCATCCCCATCTTCAAAAGATAAACACGAATTCCTAGTATAATGCCGAACACTGGAACATAATTGGAATTGCCTTAGAGATACTGTGAAGTAATTTGCAGGTTTCTTTATGTATTTTTTTTATATTATCCAATGATATTGCCAACAAAAACCTTGGCACTGAAGCTTTTATTTTAAAACTCCTACGAAATTGTTGCCAAAATTATGTCTCTGCTCTCGTCAAGTTGCGCAAATATATTTAATCGTCACACGTATATGCCCTGTAGACATGAAACGAAACACGTATATGCCCTTATATATTTGGATTTTGTACTCAAACTACTTCTGAATATTGTTAAATGAAAACAAGTCACATAGTCCCTAAAAACAACTTAAATTAATCCTCCTTGCAAAATAAGCGAGGTTCGCTTGGAAAGGCGTGATATTGTTAAGGACTGAATGGATGAAAAAGACATTCGGGAGACAATGCAACTGCCCTTAATCAGCAGTATAGGTTATAGGCTTCAGCCAACTCCTCGCATTGAAATAAAATTGAAATGTGACCAAATCTTTTATGGTTAGTTTAAAATTCATATTCGTTTCATCAAAGTTATTGACCTTGTTACCAACATGAGTTATTTCGATTGAGATTTGGCACATCCAGGAGCAAATGCCAACATCCATTTAGGAGAAGAAGATTTTGGGCTAACTAGAAATATGTTTTAAAGACTAAAGAAAAGCTAAAGAGGAGGAACATCAAACAACACTAACATCCAGATAAGGATATGGAAACAGCACGACTACCAACAGCTTAAGAAAGGCCGAACATCGTACCTGATATGGAAAGCTATCAAAAACATGAAAAACAATAAGGTCAGTGGGCTGGAAGTAATTCCCGTCGAGCTAATAAAATTGGTGCAAACACTGGTTTCGCACCTAAATAAACTCGTCAGTAGATTTTTAAATGAAGAAAAAGTTCCTCGAGGTAGACAAAAACATATGCTACCATCCCCACTCATAAAAAGGAAGGAATAGATTACTGCTCCTCTTATCGGTCACTAGTACTATGGGGTATCCTCAGAAACATTAGAGAGGAAGAGTATGGCCGGAATAAAATCGATAAACAAGCCGGTTTCCAAGCTGATGAGCTATGTCTGGATCACATTTTTAGCTTAGTCCAATCGAATGAAAAGAAATTGGCTATAAATAAGAAATTGCCTTTTTTATTTGTACTTCTAACCAAAGCATATGATGCCATTCCCGTTCAAGAACTATGGGACATACTAGGCAAACCTCGATTTAACATCACTTCAGTTGTATAATCAACCGAACCTAGGAACTTTTCCGTTACAGACTTTCTCCCACGTTATTCAAAAGTTACCGTAATGAAGCTCCAAAAAATTGGAGAAAAGCATGTTGTGAAATTTGTAAGCCGATGGATGATGCTACAACCCCACATACTCTTCATTTTGCAGAAGACCATTTAGTCTTGGGTTCATGGCAAAAAAATTAACTAAAACATACGATGAATGGGAACTATCGGTAAATTGTTTAAAACAGAATACCTTTATATTAGAAACGAAGGAGAAGAACATGACGACAGCATAGAAGTATGTCTTTAATATATATGTGTCTGCAGGTCTGTAGTACCAGTTTCGCTTTTGCGGCAATTTTATCCAGATGCCCATTCCAGTTAAGTCTTTTATCTAGGGTAATTTCCAGATAGTTCACTGTATTCGTAAATGGATGAGTTTCTCCTTTGAATGAAGGTGGTCTAAGGTTTTCCAGTCTTTTCTTCCTTGTGAACGGTATATTTTTGATACAATTCATAAAATTATGAGAAAAAGATGATAATTCAAATATAAATTTTCTATGGGGTGGACGCATCCCATGGAGGGTGAATTATTCAAAGCAAGCAAGATATCATTGCAATCCAAACATCAGCATTTTATAAAAAGTCGATAAATTATGTCTAAACGTTAATTGACAAATAGGCGCCTATTAGCCAATCAACGGCATAAATAAACATTATTAAATACAGTCGTAAAAATAGGATGAGTAAAACTTGATAGGTAAAATACTAGGAGACAGGACCGTCTTGTGAATAATATACATACTATTTGTTCTTTATATATTGAAAATTTAGAATTATAGTTGTAATAGTATTAAGACAATGTTTAAAATAATTTTCTTTTTGGTATATGTATAAAACAAGCATTAGTGGAGGTCCATACTAGTTAGCAGACTCTTATGGGTAAACCCTCAAATAATTTAATATGATGTCAAACAATGCTAAGAAATAGACTGCAGAGGAGATTTGGAAGGAAATAGCAAAGACAGATTTTCTCGAATTGAGGTTTGTCCTTTTAAATCGCTAGAGGTCGTGTTAACGTTGGGGACCAACGTTTAGAGGGCGGGGGAACGTGTGAACTACTAAAATGCATAAACTACTAAATAAATATCACCCTGTCCTAAGTATGAACTTGAACTTGGAAATTATTATATAAACATTAAAGGCAAACTATAAACAGCGCGAGCAGGCAACGCGAGCGGCTTTCGACCATGAACATGCAAAGCTCAGCAGATTTTATGATATAAATAAGCTAGCGAACCTTCAGTTTGTTAGTAAAAAACCAGTGAAGTTCAAGTGCAAGCTTGGTGCAAACTCTAAGCGGAAATCTAAAGTTCCAAACTAAATCTGAATGAAACACAACACAAACTCTTAAGAAAAACTATATTTATAAAACAGTGACTAAAGACTTATAAACAATTCATAAATATACCTCAATCGAGAAAGCATGCTCACCTTAGTACTTGGGCATAATATAATCTTATCAACATTTCTGACCGATAACCATTGTTAATCTTTTCTCGTTAAGTTTTACTAATATACCTTGTTATTGTTTATCCGAGGTGCTTTCTTTATCACCTGATGTAGAGCGATTCTGGATCTGAGCTACTCTCCTGCACGCCATTCAAGGCATGGCGTCATGGACTGAAAACATTGCGTGACACGATAACTGTTTCGTGCAGGTTTACAGATAGCTGTTTCCTTTCACACCAGTCATACACCACGGTTAGCACCTCTTGAAGATCCTCTGACATAGTTCTTTGCGATTTGGTTCTTATAATTACTACTAGGTCATTCACGTATGCCTGCACCTCCACATATCGCTAGCAGACCATCCATCAGGAGAGACCACAGAAGGGGCGACAAAACCATATCCTGCGGACATCCCCAAACTGCCCTGAATCTGTAGCCCTTCCCCTGTAAGGTTGTTGCAATTTAACATACTCCTGATCCAGTCCCATATCTGTGGTTCCACCCCTCTTTCAGCTAATGCTATTTATAAGGAGTTTGGTAATGCATTATTGAATGCTCCTTCAATGTCAGAGAACACACCCACCATGATACTCTTGTCGTTTAACGCTTGTGCAAGGTTGTTTAGTGCTAGTTCTGTAGATTTGCTAGTTTGATAAGCATATTGGTGAGTATTTAGTGGATACTCACCAAGTGTCTAAGGTGCACGTCTACTATCTCTTGAATGCATTTCAACAGAAAGGGGGCTTGACTTATTGATCTCCATAAGTTAGGTGTTGATTCTCTACGTCCCATCTTCGAGATGTCCACCATTCTTGCTGCTAGGTATATAATTACTCGCTAGGCTGGCTCTACAAGTTTAACTAAGAACCGTGTTAATACCTTCAGACCGTTTTGCAACAGTGCTGGAAATATCCCGTCCTCACCAGGTGATTTAAAAGGCTAATACCACAGAATAGCACTTTTAATCGTTGATGCATTAATGATGTTCTTGGTGTCAGTTCAGTCGCCCGTTTTTAGCCAATTTGCTCCTGCTCATCATTATACAGAATCAGACATCCTGGGAAATGAGTCTTAGCCCGAAGCTCTGACGCTTCTATGCCAGATTCCGTAAAGGATCCGTCAAGTTGTTTTAGAGATCCTAACTCTTGAACGGGTTCCCTGGAGAGAGTTCTATGGATCCTAGCACTGCCAGGTGCATCTGTTATGCTCTGGCAGAAGGTTTCCCATGAATTTCTTTTTGCCCCTATTGTAGTTCGTTAGATCCGTTCTGTACTGATACCATATGCCAGTCTCTTTGGCTCGATTAAATAGTATACGAACCTTCTTCCTGTTTTTGTCAAGGGAGTTGTTCCACCAAGTGGTTCCTCAGTTATCCCTTTTAGTTTGAGTGGACAATTTTCGTGATAAGCCATATTTAGGGCTGACCTCAGTTGTGCCGAAGCCAGCTCAATCTCCTCCCAATTTGAAATCTTTGCAATTGAGGTCCGCATCTACTCCTGAAGGGTAATATTAAAACCAGCCCAATAGGGTTCCTGTATTCATGATAGGTCTTTCATCTGTTTCCAGATTAAAGGGAATATGTCTATGATCAGAGCACGAACTCTCCATTCTGAGATTCTTGTGGATAAGAGATTATCACTGATCGT
>MU188136.1:0-25951 GCA_016904865.1 Pissodes strobi | reverse complement strand
ACTCTCCATTCTGAGATTCTTGTGGATAAGAGATTATCACTGATCGTTAGACTAATACCTATTGGCAGTTACAAAGGTTGGTTCAGAGCCCCTGTTATTAACAACCAGCCCCACCTTAGAAAATAATTGTACAATGATTTACCGCTCTGGTTGGTGTCCGTAGCTCTGATGACACTCTCCATTCTGAGATTCTTGTGGATAAGAGATTTTCACTGATCGTTAGGCTAATACCTATTGGCAGTTGCAAAGGTTGGTTCAGAGCCCCTGTTATTAACAACCAGCACCACACTTAGAAAATAATTGTACAATGATTCACCGCTCTGGTTGGTATCCGTGCTGCCCCACACTGTATGATGGCATCACATCCAACTATTAGATGGGTGTTTTTCCTCCGAGTGTAGGTGATCAATTTACGCACTTCAATTGGAGAAGGTTGGTTTGCTTGAGCATCGCCAGGAAAGTAGGCAGAGTAAACGATCATATGCGTTATACTCTGTCCCCTGAGTTTGAAAAGCACTGTCACCATGTTCCGCGAGCATCTGAAATTTTGAATAATTTTATGTTGCTTTTGATGCATTCTCTAGGTCTGTTTTTAGAGCAAAATATCTTACATGGTGTTTTACCTAGGCCTCATATTTGGCCTGTATTTGCTATCCAGTGTGTCTCCAATGATATGATAAAATAGATCTTGAGTTCATGGCAAGAAATAAACTAAAACATACGGTAAATCGTTTAAGAACAGAATACCTTTGTATTTAAAACCAGGAGAACCGACATGACGACAGCATAGGAGTACGTCTTAAATATATATATTTAGGGTAGAAAATTGAAAAAAGTGATCGAACAGAGGAAGAAATAAACGACAGAATAATTAAAGAGAAAAGACTGATAGGATTTTATGGTCAAAAAATATTTCCCAAGAACGCGAACATCTCATGTATAATGTCATATTTAAAATCATAGTACTATATGGATGTGAGATTTAAAGCGAAAACTTCTTGAAATGGACTTTTGGAGGAGATCGGCGGGAATTTGAAGGAGGGAACGAATTACCAACAGCCGAATTGGAGAAATAATGAAAGTTCAGATAACAATAATAGATGAAATTCAAAGGAGGCAGCTTGTATGGTACGGATATGTAGAGAGAATGGACAGCCAGAGGCTCCCCAAATTGCTGAAATAAGTACCACCAGAAAGAAAGGAAAGAAAAGAGGTAGACCATAGTTGACATGAATGGACTGGTGATGTGGACGAGGCTGAAAACTGAATATAGGAAGTTGCAAATCGCTGTAGCAAGAGATATAGCCACGTATGAATTTATTGACAACATTATCAGTTTTATTTAAATACATGATATCTACGAAAACAATAAAAATATATACTGAGCTTGTAAAAACTATAACATCGACGCTACTGCGAATCTGGATAATTACTATAATGACATTATTGAATATTTAAGTCCATCATATACTGTACTGTCCTAGTTACTGTCACCTTGAGCTCTTGTTTTTCCCCATGCAGTTTTGCAATTTATTGCCGTATTTGAAATTGCTGATTTAGATATTAAATAATTTTACTATTTATCACGATTTTCTATGGGATTATAAATTAATAAATAACAATTAAATAAGTATACGATTAAATTCACATCTAGGTTTAACAACAAACTTAAAAAAGTCCACATAGTGGTATAGATAAATACAAGTAGTTCAGATATATTGCTGGCAAATACACCAAATTGATACTCATTTAAAATGCGTTCCAACGAGTAATAAATTGGAAGAGATATCGAAAACCGCTCCCTGATATTTATTCACCTCTAAATATTTTATTTGAGCTTAGTTTCGAGTTTTCGTCGATGCCAATTTTTCAGAGAGGGTGCTGTTTAAATAGAGTTAGATATTCTCGCTCAAACATTTAGCTGAATAATTACTTCATAATTTATTTTTATATGATGTAATATGTTTCGATATGAAAATCTATTTTGTACTTAATGACTGATAACTAAATTATCAGTGTCATTATTATCACAAACCGACCGACTAAAACCCTTTCCCCTTTGGAACTTAAGAGGTATCTCTTCTCGGGACTGCGGGGGCATTAGTTCAAGAAGAGGGTTCCTTATTTTGGTGTTCGTTATTGCATTCTTCTTTTTTTTAGGTCTGCATTTTGGCCAGGTTATTCTCTTTCACTTCTTTTTACGATAAGTATGTCTCTGGCCATTAGCTGAATCTGTTTCCAGCATTCTTCACTTCGCAGCATACTGCTGATTAGGTTTTCGGGAGTAACTTCTCCCACTTTTTGCTCCACTCTCTCTCTCTGTTCGATCTCCATCTTGGACAATGGAAAAACGTATGTTCTGCGTCATCATAGAGTCCACAGGCATAACAGGAATCAATGGTGCTCAGTTGGAATCTGTTAAAGTACGCCTCAAAGTATCCATGTCCAGTGAGTATTTGAGTTAGGTAAAAGTCAGTGTCTCCGTGCTTTCGATTAATCCAAGGTCATATGTCAGTTATTAGTCTTCTGGTCCATCCAGCCGTTGCGTTTTCACTTCTCCATTTCTGTTGCCATGTCTCCACCATTGATTCGTGGATCGTTCCTTTGTTTTCTCTGCCTTCTTCCTCCATTCTGATGCGTTGCCGTGCTAGCAGGTCTATAGGCGGGGTTCTTGCCAGGACTAGAAGGGCCTGGGTGAAGGTCATACGAAATGCACTGATGATCCGAATTGCGGCTCTTCTTTGCACTTTTAAATATACGTTTTGGTATATTTTCTTTTCCATCGCCTTTGCGCACATGACCGCTCCATATAGCATGATGGATTGGGCTACCGAGGATAGTACTCTTCTACTACCCTCTCTGGGTCCTCCCAGCTTTGGCATTATTCCCGCGATTGTATTTAGGGCTTTATTTGCTCGTTCTGCCGTTTTGTAAATATGGTCTTTCATTGTCATGTTACGGTTTAGGCATACCCCAGGTACTTTAGGTATTCCTGACTTCTTATCTCCATACCTTCCAGTGTCAATACGATATGTTTTGTTTTCCTACCTGCCGTTACCAATACTATCTCAGTCTTCTCTGGTACGGGTCTCAGTTTTCTTCTTTCCATCCACTCTGTGATACAGTGTAACGTGTGGTTAGCTTTGAATTTTAGCAGTTCGGGATCTCTTGCTTCCACCAGTATTCCAATATCGTCAGCATAACCAACTGTGGCAACACCGTCTAGGGTATTTAGTCTGAGTACTTCGTCATAGTAAATATTCCACAGTGTCGGTCCCAACACTGATCCCTGTGGGACGCCGCATGTGACTCGCATTGTTCCATTTTTTCCCATCAATAGAGTCCTGTCCTCAAAGTAACTGGCAATCTTATTGTATAGGTATGGCACTACGTTTCGTATCCGTAGTTCGTTCAACATTAAGTCCCAGGGTGCTGAGTTGAATGCGTTTTGAACGTCAATCGTCATCATGGCGCATAATCCCCGTCTGTATCTTGGTCTTGATCTAACTTCGTCAATCTTCTCTTTTACCTTTTTAAGTGCTGTAATGATCGACTTGCCCTCCTGGAATCCGAACTGAGACTCTGAGAGACCCCCATTTCTACGTATCTCTTCTTTCAGTCTTCCGAGCAGCAGCTGTTCTAACAGTTTCCCCAGCACGTTCAGTACGCATATAAGTCTATATGTTTTGTCCGACTGACCTGGTCTACTTTTTTTCTCGATGAGGACTAGTCTAGCTACTTTTCAGGGTTCCGCAAATGTTCGCGTTTGTAGCAGGTGATTCATCAGCTGTAGACATATGTCCATATGGGCCGTGGCAACTGCTTTTATTACTTCTGGTGGTAACATGTCGGGTCCTGGTGACTTTTCGTCTTTAATCTTTGATATCGCTTCAGTCATCTCATGCGCGGTACAGAGAGGTATTTCGTTTGCCAGTACGTTTTTTCTTACCCATATTCCTACTTGTTGTGCTGGGAAGAGCATCTTCGCAATGCTCGTTTGCTCCTTGTCCGTCATGCATGTTGGTGGTTTGCACGTTAGTTTTTTGGTTACTATTCTGTGTCAGTGTCAACCTCCTCTATGACCCTTTTCCAAGCCATCTTTTTCGCCTGGTTAATTGTCGTTTTTAAGGCAGCTCTGTGTTCTTTGTAAGTTTCGAGACATAATCTTTTCGTCGTTTCATCGTTGCCCTTATTTGCTCTGACCATGAGTCTCTTGGTCCGAATGCATTTTTGCCGAGCTTCATCAACTGCTATAGTTCACAATACACGGGTTTCGTCGCGGTTCGGTTCGGTTTTCTTCCGAATGCATTATCGCACGCTTTTTGTATGATTTCTGTGATTGCATCTGCTGTAGTTGCCATACGTTGTTTTGACTGCAGAGATTTCCTTACTTCCTCGTTTAGCTTGGGCATGTCCTTACTACTGATTCTCCACCCCTTGTTCGTTTCCCGTTCTGGGGCTTAGATTTTTGCCTCTACATCGAAGCTTATGTATCTGTGGAGACTCAGACTTTCTGTTTCCAAAACCCTCCAATTATTTTTATGGTCTGCGATTTTTTTGGTGCAGAACGCTATGTCTAGGAACGACTCGCTACTACTACTAGTAGTAGTAGTAGTAACAAAGCTGGATGGGAGGAGGCAATGTCCGGCAATAGTCTTTTTTTGCCGGTTCCAGGTTACCCATTTTTATCCTAAACTACCTTCATCGCCTTTTGGTGAAGGTGATCTGCTCTTCTGAAAGGAGTATTATATGTTCCAACTCAAGAAATTTTAATTCCTCTCAAACGGATGTTCCCTAGTCAGACGGGAATGTACCAAGTCCGTCCAGTGCGCTTATTGCTTAAGAACAGTTCGGACTATGTTGGATGCTTTCAGTATTATCTATTTCTGTATATGATGATATATATCTATATCTGAAGTTGTTTGAGATGCTGCGTGAAAGTTTTGTGCGTGATGCCTGTTATGAATGGATTCCGTTTCCAGAATTTTTCCACTTCTATTGTCAAGGGACACTCGTTTTTTATAATCTATTTTTGCAGTTATGGGTTGCTATTGCCTGGTCCTGTATTAATATGAAGCCCTCCGTTGTTGGGTAACCTTGTCCTTTCTGTAGCTACTTGTATGTATCATCTTTGTGGATATATTAATTGTTAAAAATACATTGCCACATCCAATGTAATTTATTCCGTGACCATTGTTTTATTTCATTTTGTGGTATTTCCATCTATTGTGGTTGTAGTACAGATTTCAAGGTATTCAGCGGTGTGTATTGTTCGTCTGACTGCTCTGTGCAACGAAGTGTGCTTGTAGTGGAAATATTTTCTGAGGATTTCTATCTGATTTGCTTGGAGTCTGTGAATATCCATTATTCCCTTTGCTCCCTCATTCCTATCTATTGTGAGTCTTCTTTTCATGAGTGGATGTAGTTTTCTCAATCTCATCAGTGCAGATCTTTTTATGTGTTATTACTCCAAAGAAATATGTGATGAGCGGAATGGTAAAAATGTTAATGTCTTTGAATAGGTGCTTTGAATTCAAAATTGAGGATCAATGTTAGGCGTTCCTTTTATTCTTTGGTTGGTTGCTTTTTTATTGTTGTATGGTCTAGCCTTGTGTGTTGCTGAAATGCCATCTGCGTGCTCTCCAGTATCTCGTTATTAAGAGTTTCTTCATCTATTTCGTCTTATCATATACCTACCTCGTTCTATATATAATGTTTTGCATTGCCTGCTGTTATTTCCTTTATTCTTTTTAGCAATCCTCTCATTTGTGTCTGTGTTGATGCCCATATTTTAGAGCCATAAAGAAGGTGATTAATTTTGTGTTATTACTATTTTATACGATTCTGCTGGGACTTTCCACAAAGCAGTGCTTGACTCCTTCTAGAACCAAGCCCTTAAGAGCGTGACTGGAGTATTCCATTATTTACCAGTCCTCAGTTGATGGTGCGGTTTCATCCCTTTATCTCTCCGACGTAAACACCTACTTCTAAAATACGCCTCCACTCCGAAATACCGAACTTCTGGAGAGGCAGCAGATGACTGATCCATTTTCCTTTATTCCCTCCCTGGCTTCTTTCCCCTATTCACATAAATTGCCTGCTTAAATATTCACATAAAGTGCCTGCTTAAATATGGCAGGAATACCCCCCCCCCCACTCATCTCCCTCGATCTAGTTCATAGCAACTTCCTTATCTATACTCAAATAAATACTGAGGGCTCAACATCAGTCACGGAGGTAAGGCTAGCAGTCACCTTTGCTACAAGCTCAACAACCACGTATATATGTTCTCTGTAGAGCTATATGCCATCTACTCAGATCTCAAACGCATATTGACCAAAAAAGCCTCTGATCCCTTCGTATTCCTATCGAATCTTTCAGTTCCCTTAAAGCCCTTAAATCTCTCACACCCACCCACCCTCTGATATTTATCATCAGAAACTTGCTGTTCAAGGTCTCGGGGAGCAGTTTTGATATATCCTTTATGTAAGTTCCTCACCAGGTTGGTATACCTATAAACGATAAAACTGATTGCCTTGCCAACGTAGTTACACATGAAGAGTTCCCCCTAATACCCCTCATGCCACCGTCTCTCCATCTGACTTCTCTCGGCTCATCGAAGGTCCCATTATGAAAATAGCCCAGCTCGTGTGGGCCCGGACTGAGGGTGATAAAGGGTTGTGGGAGGTCAAGAGAAACTTCCACACTCTTCTTTTTCCAGATAAAAAAATATTACCCGACACAGATTAGCAGTTGTACTTACTTATCTCATGCCACTCCCACCTATTAAAAAATGAAGACTTTCGGATCTACCTATACTGCACATTCACCCCTCGTAACTCAATCATGTCCTCTTAATACTCTCCGCCATCACTCTAACTTTGACGACCAATGGCACGGACCACAGTTTTCACAAAACATGGGGCAAAACTCTATTCTTCTTCATCAACTTCTTGAGTTTCGCGAATAACATATAAAAAAAAGAAAAGAAACAATAGAAACACACATATATTGGATAAATGTTTACTATTTTGTTTGCGTTTTATTGTTACTTTTGTTATATCTTTATTGTTCATATATCTGTAGAACCGTATTATCTTTAATTAATTGGGTCACATAGGGTTGTCTGCACTAGAAGCTATCCGTAATACTTTGATGGACGCTAAATTACCATAACAGTTTTTTTTATTATTTTTATTTGCTTAGCCTTTCAACTCCCACTCTGTTTCGATATTTCGGTGGTGATTTTTTTGGTGATTTTTTTTACTGATTTATGAGAAAATGCACCATTCACAATATGCATTCCTATTGTTTTCATTCCTCTCATCCTCTTCATCTACATCTGAAAATCTTGCTGTCAAATCGGATTGTTACATCTCTAATTAGGCTTGTATTATTCAATCGCTAGGTTTTCAGTCAGATTGGCTCATATTCGTCTGTCAGTTTATATCTGTGTGCCCGACATTATTGCGACCTCCTGCGTTGCTGTTGTTATTATTATTAGAACTAGTATAGTAAGTCTTTAATAATCTATCAGAATACTTTCGTTGGTTGCTAAGAGACTTATAAAAATAGTGTTATTTTCAACGAATATTAACAAAAATCAGAAGAGCCCACAACGTCTTCCTTCCCTGTACTGGTATATGAAACATGTTGCCGAAACATAAACCATATTGATACTAATTTACGACTAATACATTTTAGAGGGATATCGAAAACTCTCCCAAATATTTATTCACATATAAATATTTTATTTGTAGCTAAGTTTCGAGTTTCCGTCGATGCCAATTTGGCATCGACTGCGGCTTGCAGTTTACATAAAGCCAGATATACTCGCTTTTATATTCCGCTGAGTAATTATTAATAAATTTGCTTTTAGATGGTGTAGTATGTTTTCATGTGTAATGTATATTACTATTTAACTTAACATCATGTAGATAAAACAAGATTTTGCAAGGATTACTCCTAAACAATAAATGCAATTTCATAGGGACGTAGAGTGCGAGTTTTCAAATATTTATTTAGCTTCAAATACTGTATCCGATTTCCGCTAGTGAGCATCCAAATTTGCACCTCTTGTGTGTCTATAGCTTTACAGTTGATTGAAATAATGTGGAACAATTTTGATTGAATTGGAGGATAATGCTTCAAAATAGCGGGTTAATGATTTTAATTGCAGGATATTGAGTAAACAATCATTTAACGTGAAATGTCCCCAGTAGGTTAAACCATTGAGAAAATATTGCACGCAGTACATTTAATTATCCGGTAGAAATTTGTTGTTAATTTAAACCAGCCGATCAGAATCATCATCAGCTAAGTTTTGAGTGTCTTCCTAACTATTCCTAATTTCACAAGTTTTAGTTCTTTGCATAAATTTTAAGATAACGTTTTACTTTATTACCCAATAAAACGCTCAATCTGCAAAGCGCATCAAATTCTATCTTTTTAATCTAATTCTGTTATTTATTTGTTATAATCAACAGTTGCAGACATCTGTTAAGTCTGCAATGACCGACCGGAATATTTCCTTTGGCTGCTAAGGAATAAAAATAAAAATGTAACAAAATGTGTTTTATGACACATGGTGTTCACAATTAATGAGCCATTTGCCATCGTATTCCTTGGCAAAAATAAGACAGAATGTATATAAGGCTTTGTCGTTTTTTCCCAATATTTCCGAAATTTTGTAAAATAAGTTTAAGAAATCAGGTGATTTTTACAAATATCAGTCGTGGAAGTAAATTTTGAATTTTAAATCTTAAAATCTTAATCAAGACTAGGCCCAGAGTAAAAATACCTTTCGCAAATTTATTTTCTTTATATTCGTTCAAAATCATGAACCTTAATTTTTTTTTGGGGGGATGGGGGGTATAAACTAACGTAGTAGTTGTTGAAATAGCAAAGCTCGGAGGGGCAATGCTCGGTGATAGGCTTACAAAGGCTTATTCGCCAGCTCCAGTTCTCAAATCTTTATCTTAAACCTCCTTCTTAGGCTTCATTCATCACAAACGTCTAAACTGTGACATGAAGTTACCCTTATATTATGTCCTTTATTCCTGTCTCCAAGCAGTCGTCCTAATATCAACCAAGTTCCCTATCGTCCACCTGTATGCTTCTTGACAAAAACAGAATCGTTTTAGACAGCTCGATTAGGTTATAATAACCTTGGCTTATTTGTATTCCCCTATTCCTGTCAAATAACATTTGTACGATTCCAAGTGAATTCCTCGAGTACGTAGATGCTATCATCTAAGAACCTATCTTGAGTTTCAGATTGCCATACAAATAGTAACTAAAATTTTACTGCTATGTTGAGTTTTTAAATATTTATTCAGTGTTCAAATTTTGAACTTACAAAAATTTACACCACTGATCATATAGTTTTACAGCTGATTGACATAATGGGAAATTTATTGGATAATGCTTTAAATTGGTGGTTAATGTTAATTGTATTATAAGGTATTGAGTGAACCAGTATTCAAAGTGGAATGTTATTGACAGGTAATACGGGGATGTTATATAATGTACATTTAATTATCCGATGATACTGTACCAATCAAAGGCCAAGCTAAATTATCTTGCTAGTCTTTATGGTCAGTGTCTTTTGCCGCAAAATTAATTTCTTCACTATAAGATAATAGTGCTTTATTAATAACTAACATCAAATTTAATTTCTTATTTATTTATTTATTTCTTACACAGTCGTCCCGAAAAATTTAAAAGTATTATTTAATGACGCCGACCGTGTTTCCGTTTTCGATAAATATATAGTATTATACTATGGAAGTAAAGCTGATTATTTACAATGCTGTTTCAAGCAAACAACATTAAAACTTTCAAAGTGATGTCGGTGGAGAGTTTTCGAATATTTAATCAACTTTAAATACAATTTTCAGGAGCTCACTAGCAACCAAAATTGAAACTCTTGTATGTCTATAATTTTACAGGCTATTGAACTGATGCGGAATGATTTTAATCCCTCTACGGGCTAATGCTCTGAATAAGTCGGTTTTGTTGTCCGTTTTTACTAGATGATGTGAGTGAAACAGACACCCACGTATTTCTATTTTCGATAAATATTTAGTATGGTACTATGGAAGTAAAGCTAGTTATTTACAAATAATAATAGAATTGTCAAGGTGATGTAGGTAGAGAGTTTTCAAATATTAATTCAAATTTAAACTCAATTTTCGGGAGTAAAATTAGGGCTTCCGCTCCCCAGTAACCAAAATTGAAACCCTTTTATGTCTATAATTTTACAGATTATTGAAATAATTCGGAATGATTTTAACAAATCTACGGGCTAATGTTAGACATTAGTTGGTTTTGCTGTCCGTTTTTCTTACAGGGTATTGTGTGAAATAGACACTCACGTATTTCTTGATTCGGTAAACATTTAGTCTGACACTAAGCCAGATATTTACAATGCTGTTTTAAAAAAAATATATTTAAACTTTCAAGGTAGAGTTTTCACATATTTGTTCAAGTTTTTATACTATTTAGGAGTAAAATTAGCACTTCAGCTGCTCGTCAGCACTAAAATAAAAGTAAAACCATTGTATGCCTATACTTTTACAGGCTATTGAAATAATGCGGAATGATTTTATTCCATTTATGGACTATTGCTTAAAACAAATTGGTTTGCTGTCGGTTTTTATTTATTGAGTGAAACAGACACCCAAATATTTCCTATTTTGTGTTCTGAACAAAAATTTCCCAACTGGTAGCAGAAGTCAAAAGGGTTGCGTCATCAGCGCTAAAGCCGTTAATGTAAGTGGTAGACAATGGTCCGAGGATTGGCTCCTGGGGTACGCCAGATATAACATTCCCCATGTTTGGTAGATTACCGTTAAGCCCGACAGCTTGTTTCCGATTTTTCAAGTAGGATTGTAAAAGATGAAAGGCCGTTCCATTAATTCCTTAATAATGCAATTTTTCCAATAGAATCGAGTGACTGATACAGTTGAAAGCCTTTGATAGATCGCATAATGTTCCAACCTGCAGCTCGGCTGCATCCGAGTCCCCGACTATGTCATTCACTACTTCCAGGATTCCACCTATCGTCGAGCGTCCATTTCTAAAGCCATATTGTCTGTTGATTAAAATATTAAGTTTTTCAAAACAGGACCCAAGCTTATGTTTTAAAATAGATTCGATAACTTTTCCAAATAAAGGTAAGATGGAAATAGGTCGATAATTATCTGCTTAATTGGGATTGCTCTTGTTGAAAATTGGAAACACCTTTGCGACTTTAAGAGAATCCGGAAAATTAACATCAGCAAAGCATTTGTTTATAAGGATAGTAAGATATTTGACAATCGTTTTGGAGCAAGACTTAAGTATTTTGGGCATAATGTTGTATAGGTCATAGCAATTTGAACTTTTAAGGGCTTTAATTGCCGCATCAATCTCATGTTCGACCACAAGAGACAGATAAAAAGAAGATGCTGCACGAGGCATTTTGTTGAGAAATTCGGAGTGTGAGATACTGCATATTGGTAATGAATTATTGATTGTGCTAGAAATGATACAGAAAATCTTGTTGAAGCCGTCAGCGCCAATGTTAGAATACACGTTATTTTGTATTTTGTTGGATTCTTGCTTTATTAACTTCCAGGAGTCTAGATTTAATAAAAGAATTTATTAGGTAATCCCTATAAGAAGCAGACCTTTGGCAATATTAATATATTTTCTATATTTATTTTTAAATAAATTAAAGGCATTATAATCTTGAGGAGATTTAGTTTGGGTTAGTTTAATTTTACAGGCTATTGAAATAATGCGGAATTGTTTTAATCCATCCACGGGCTAATGCTTCAAATAAATTGGTATTGCTGTCTGTTTTAACTACAAAGTATCCAGTGAAACAGTCACCCACGTACTTCCTTTTTCGATAAATATTTAGTATGACAGTGTGCAAGTAAAGCTAGTTATTTACAATGCTGTTTCAAACAAACATATATTAAAACTTCCAAGGCAATGTCGGTGTTTTAGAATATTTATGCATCTTCAAACACTTTTTAGGAGTAAAATTAGGACTTCCACTCGCCATCAATCAAGATTGGAACCCGTGTTTGTCTATAATTTTACAGGTTAATGAAATAATGCGGAATGATTTAAATCCATTCACGTGCTTCGATTAAGTTGGATCTGCTCTCTGTTTGAACTAGTGTTTTCAGGAGCAAAATTTGAACTTTCGCTTATCAGCAACCAAAATTTAAACCCATGTATACCTTTTTTTATTAATTGTAGTGACACACACACTAAAGGGAGATCCTATGGCGCTCGACGAGTGGTGTTGTACGTTGTAATTAGGGGAAAACACAGGTCGTGGGAGTGGGTTCCACATTGATTCAGTGCGCCAGACAAAGGAGTTCTTGTAAAGCGATGTTCTAGGTGTATCTAGGCGTTGTCAGGGGCGGGATGAGGCGGCACAAATCCTGGGAACATCTGCCGTGAAAGTATCTGTAAAACAGGGACATCTCAGCCACATGTTTGCGGTGTTCCAAACTATCCAGATTCCGGGTCAACTCTGAGTCGCCAACGAGACGCACATCTCTCTTCTGAATAGAATCCAGCAGCTTTAGGGTGTGCTTTGGTGCAGTACCCCAGATGTGTGAGCAATATTCTTAGCACGGTCTTATCTGCGTTTTTGTAGAGCAAGAGCAACTGCTGCGGTGTATACAGTTTTTTGTTGCGAAATAGCATATCAAGCTTCTGGAAGGCTGATTTTGCGATGTTAGCAACGTGGTCATGCCAGGACATAATGCTGTTCACCGAGACACCCAGTCGTCCAATTGACGAGGATGAAGGAATGACGATACTGCTATAATGTCAGGGTCCGCTGTATTTGCCCTCTTGTCAAACGTGGCTGCTACATTGAACTGGACCAAATTTCTGTCGCCTCAAGTTTGAACTTACTCCAGGTCTCGACTAATTATTGCTGTAATCTGCTCCTGTCTGCGGTGATAATTCTCAGTCGATGGTAAAGGTTTTGCTGATCTAAATTGGGATACAAGTTATTGTCATCTGCAAAACTGAAAACATGATTATTTGTTTCTGTCCGTAGGTCATTAATATACAGGGTGTAACATAAGTACGTTAAAATATTCGAATGACGTATTCCTGAGACAATTTTAAGAAAAAAACTTCATATGAACGTATGTCCTAAACGTCCTAACTTTTGAGATACAGGGTGGTAAAATTATCAGAAAAAATCTATTTCTTATAATAACTTTCATACTATAATAGATATCTTTATGATATTTGGTGCATGTCTTCTATGCATCAAGATGCATTTTCTGATGTTCAGACAATTTTATTATTTCTACCAGTGGCGTCCGTACGGGAATTGCATTGAATATTTTTGGAGAAAAAAACGGTACGCCACTGCTTTTACTTAAAGTAAAAATTATTTTTGAAATTATCATTTATTTCTGAGCAAATGTAATCTCTTGATTCTCTTTCGTCCGACGCATGGTTTTCGCTTAAAAAAATAAAAATCATGTTTGTGCAAGCTGAAATCCTCGATGAAATTCCAATGTGGTAATCACTATTGGTACTGAAAAGTTTTTTTTTATTTTTTCCTACAGTAAAATCAGTTACTTATTTCTAAATTAATTGACCAATTGATATTAAACGAAATCAATAGCTTGAAAAAAAAAAAAGATTTCCACACAACAGTTAACGCATTAGATTTTTAGCGATTTGACCCTGAACTAAAACGATTTTTATTTTTTTATGCGAAAACCATGCGTCGGCCGTAAGAAAATCAAGAGATCAAATTTGCTCAGAAATAAGTGAGAATTTGAAAAATATTTTTTATTTTAAAAGAAAACAGTGGCGTACCATTTTTTTCTCCAAAAATATTCAATGCAAAACCCGTACGGACGCCACTGGTAGAAATAATAAAACTGTCTATACATCAGAAGATCCATCTTGACGCAAAGAAGACATGCACCAAATATCATATAGATATCTACTATAGTATGAAATCTATTATACGAAATAGATATTTTTCTGATAATTTTACCATCCTGTATCTCAAAAGTTAGGACGCTTAGGACATACGTTCATATGAAGTTTTTATCTTAAAATTGCCTCAGGAATACGTCATTCGAATATTTTAACGTACTTATGTTACACCCTGTATAGTTGGTGAAAGTATTGCGCCCTTTGGGTCACCCGCGTTAATGGTGAATGTGTATGAGATGTGTTCATCAACTGCAACGTGCAGAGATCGGTTCTTAAGGATAAATACTTAGTATAATACTATGTAGGTAAAGCTAGTTATTTGCAATGCTGTTTCAAATAAGCAATATTATTAGAACTGTCAAAGTTATGTCAGCAGAGAGTTTTCGAATATTTATTCAGGAGTAAAATTAGGATTTCCGCTCGTCATCAACCAAACTTGTATGTATGCCTACATTTTAGAGGCCATTGATATACTGTGGAACGGGCTAATGCTTGAAAAAAGTTTGCTTTGCTGGTCGATGTTACTGGAAGGTATTGACTCAAACAAACACATACGCATTTTCTATTTCTATAAATATTTATTTATTTATTTATTTACTAATACACGGGATAAGCCCATTCGTACATTTGTAAAAATAAAATAATACAATATACTAATAAGTAACATTCACACAAATCAAAATACATTTCTAAATTACAAAAGACAGTAAATTAGAACACTAAACACATTCATAATAAAAGAACCACACACACACACATACCTCACAGATCAGTATACTTAGGAATATCTATTTTAAGTAGAAAATATGATTCATCTCAATTTCTTAACTTACTCTTTAAAGAAGTCAAAGATTCTGCGAAAAGATCACCATTAAATGAGTTTGCACTTTTTATTATCCTAGTTATTGGTGAGTTTTGTCTATATGAAGTTCTGTGAAATTTGAGTTCGAATGTTCTAGCATCCCTTAGTTGTCTAGATTCGTTTCAACAATTCAGGACAATTTATATAGTTGGTGATTAATTTGTAGCATAAAATAATGACAAAATTATGCCTACGTTTTGAGATAGATTAAATATTTAATGTTTGTTCTAGATCACTGTAATTAATATCTTCCACTTTTAATAAAAGCTATGTATCTCAAGAACTTTCTCTGAACACTGTTCAATTTATCTATATAGACCTGATAATGGGCATTCCAAACAACCGAGCAATTTTCCAGGTGTGGTCTAACCAATGAGGTATATAGTAGCTTTCTAGCATCTATATTCTTAAAGTCGATTGTGTTTCTCTTAATAAAACCCAAGATACGCAGGGCTTGATTTCGACAGTTTCCCACATGAACCGAAAATGTGAGCCTATGGTCCACCAAGACTCCCAAATCCCTAATTATATCCACCCTGTCCAGACTGTTATTATTGATGTGGTAGTTGGGACAATCCCCTTTTAAAGATTTACTGAACCTGATATATTTACATTTACTAATGTTAAAGAACATTTTGTTTTCATTACACCATGTATAAAATCTATCAAGGTCTTCCTGTAAATGTTTAGAGCAGTTATCGTTTTTTATTTCTTTAAAGATTTTGAGGTCATCGGCATAAAGGATGAATTTAGAATGGGCGGAACAATTTTCTATATAACATACTAAACAAAAAGGGAGATAGATGTGCACCCTGAAGTACTCCAGAAGTCACATTAATAGGGTCAGAATAATGATTATTGAGCTTTACGATTTGTTGTCTATCCGTCAGAAATGAGCCCATCCAGTCCAACAAAGTTCCAGAAATTCCATAACAATAAAGTTTATTTAGTAACAAACCATGATTAATTTTATTAAAGCTCTTCATGAAATCTGTTGTAACCATTTTCCAGTTTTTCATAAATAAAATCAGTGTATAAAAGTAGATTTGTAGTTATGGATTTATTTTTTACAGAGCCATGCTGATTTGTTATAATAAGGTTTTTAATTACTTTTTCTAGATAATTTGTAATTATTGCCTCCATAACCTTAGGTATTTGCGAAACTCTAGAGATAGGTCTATATTTTGAAACGTCATTCTTTTTACCACTATTTTTATATCTAGGTGTGACGTATCCATTTGGTGGGGAAAATACCCCTAGACAGTGAATTGTTAAAAAGCAGCCATAAAGGTCTAGACAGAGAAAAAGAGCATTTCTTCACAAAGCTAGAATGAAGATCATCTGGACCAGGCCCCTTATTTGTATTTATATTTTCTAGTTATACCCAAATTTCTGATAATTTGAATTTATTAGAGCTTATGTGGAGATCATTTGTGGATAGTGGAGGAGGCATTTTTTGTATATTTATTTTAGTTTCATATATAGATGAGAAATGCTGTGCAAAAGCATTGGCAATATCAGTTGGATCTGAAAATTCTATATTTTGATAGTTAACTAAATTAGGGATATTATTTTGATCTTTTCTTTTGTTTACATATTTCCAGAAGGATTTGACATCATTTTTGATACTTTGTTCTACTTCCTTGATATGATTGGCATTATAAGATCCTTTACACAAATAGTGCACTATATAAAAATCGGCCTTTCCCATTGGTCGATCCGTATGGTCCTCCGCTCGCTTCGCTCGCTACGGGGGCTCAAGAAAACGAAACTAACCAGGTGCTAACCCAATCTAACCCAAGACATACCCAAAATCAAGAAAAAAAGCTGTTTAGAAAAATAATCTTTAAACAAAATAATAAAAAAAGCAACGGGGTTCGAACTCGCGTTTTCCAGGTGAGACCCAACGATCTAAACCTCTACACCACCAGAGCTCTCGACAGAAATCGATTGCATCACGCAGACATATCGTAATACGAGATGGATCGACCAATAGGAGAGGTCGATTTTTACATAGTGCACTATTTGTGTAAAGGATCTTTAAATGCATATGATTGTCATAACAGATACCAGATACGTCCTTACAAAGTCTTCGAAGTTTACATATTATGATACTAGGGAAGTAAAGCTAGATATTTACAATGCTGTTTCAAGAAAACAACATTACAATTTTCAAACTGATGTCGTTAGAAAATTTCCTAATATTTAATTAACTTTAGGCATGGTCTTTAGGAGTAAAATTAGGGCTTCCGCTCACCAGTAACTAAAATTGGAACGCTTGCATCTCTGTAGTTCCACAGGCTATTGAAATAATACGAAATGATTTTAATCCATCTACGCGCTTCACGTGCTTTAAACAATTTGATTTTGCTGTCAGTTTTTACTGCAAGGGATTGAGTGAAATAGACGCCCACGTATTTCCTTTTTCGTTAAATATTTAAAAAATAATATCAAATAAACAATATTAAATCATTCAGGGTGATATCGGCAGAGAGTTTTCTAATATGTATTTAAACTTACACGTTATTTTCAGGAGTTTAATTAGACTTCCGCACGCCAGCAACCGAAATTGAAACCCTTGTATGCCGATAATTTTACAGGTGATTGAAATAATTCGGAATGATTTTAATCCATCTATAGGCTAACGCCTCAAATAAGTTGGGTTTGTTGTTCGTTTTTACTACAGGGTATTGAGTGAAACAATATTTAACATGACATGTTTCGATATGTCCAGCAATTGAGCTGATGAAAAAAAAAGCATGATATACGCACATATGGGATTTTTGCCAGCTGCATTTAAACGTCAGTGAAAATTAATCACCGAATTTAAGCCTGTAGCTTAAGTTTACGTGTTGATTGAATTGACTAAAATATGATGTCTTTGGCAGAATACCAGGCATCGTTTGTATATGACGCCGGTGGGCATCTTGACAAAAATCGAGACATATCTGAGCCACTTGTGCTATGTATAATGTCCGTGGTTTGATTGACTCGTTCCTTGAACTCCTTTGAACCACTGTTTTTCACTGTGTTCCCCTCTATGGGAAGCTTCGCCGCTTGCTCATTTTGGAGAAACTTTTAGAAATACTTTATTTGTCTTTAGGAAATCAAAAACTTCCACAAAATTGTACAATATCTTAGCAAAATTGAACATATGCTTAGGGTGTCGGGTGGATGTTAAAAATTAAAATTTTAAAAACTGAAATTAGAAAGTAAGAAGGAATCACAAATAAATTAAAAACTATTCCAGTTTCTAATGTATTATATCTGATATGTGCAAACATAAGCTAATAATTTTAGCTGAGAACGAATCCACAGATCAACTATATAATTTTACTGAAAACTGTCATATAGAGAAAATTCTGGAGAACAAAAAAATCGAATGGAAATTATAGAAATTTTTTTATTTAAAAATGTTTGACTATTGGAATCCATCTGAAAGGATCATTCTGGAGGATAGAATGGGGAAACTTCACTACTTGCTGATTCAAGAGAAACTTTCAGAAATATTTTATTTGTTTTTAGGATATCAAAGATTTCCACAAAAGTGTACAATATTTTAGCCGAATTGAAAATATTTTTGCGGTGTTGGATGGATGCAAAAACGAAAATTTTAAAAGCTGAAATCAGAAAATAAGCAGAAATCACAAATAAATGAAAACTTAAGTCAGTTAACTAGAGAAAAGTTTTTATTACCAAATAATCAAAGGAAAGTTACCTAAAAGCCAAAATGAACCAAAGAAATCAATTATAAGCCGTGTAGAAATTTGGGCAATAAAATATAGATACCCCAGGGAATTGGCATAAAATGCATTGGAATTGAAGCTCACTACACCCATGCAAGGTACGAATTTACTCAAATTAAAGAATGTTGGGACAATTGAAATCATAAGCGAGTTAAATATTTTCGAGAGACATGTTTTCGAGGCTCCTGAAACTAAATATTTACTTTTATTCAAGGCAAGCACATGCCGTTAAAACAGTTTAAAGAAGCTCTAATCACCACAGTTTCTTCTAGAAAAATTAAAAACTTAAGCCAATTAAGTAGAGGAAAATTTCATTATCAAATATTCAAAAAAATCCCTAGAAGCCAAAATGAACCAAAAAAAGCAATGATAAACCCTCTATTAATTTGGCCATTTAAATCCAGTTACCTCAGGAAATTGATATAAATGCTTTGGAATTAGGATCCACTACACTCATACAAAATATGAATTTGCTCAAAAAAGAATGGTGGGACAACTCAAACATCAAGCGAGTTAAATATTATCCATAAACATGTTTTCGAAGCTCCTGAAACCAACTTATTACTAAATATTTACTTTTATTCAAGTCATGCACATGTCGTCAAAACAGTTTAAAAAAGCTCTATTCATCACCGCTTCTTCCAGAAAAGTTAAAAACTTAAGCCAATTAAATAGAGAAAAGTTTTCATTAATAAATATTGAAAAAAAATCCCCAGAAGCCAAAATGAACCAAAGAGAGTAATGATTAAACCTCTTGGAATTTGGCCAATAAAATCCGGTTACCTCAGGGAATCGGTATAAAATGCATGTGAATGAATTTGCTCGAATTAAAGAATGGTGGAACAATTCAAATTAAATACCTGAACCCAACTTATTACTAAATATTTACCTTTAGTCCAAGCAAGCACATGTCGTCAAAATAAACGGTCAGATGATAATACCATTCTCCTTTCTGCCTTATTCTGAAATTTAATCCATATTTAAACCCATATCAATTCGAAATACTTTTAGGATTTTCTTGAAAAAAGAGTGACCGAATATAATCTAAAATTTAAATAGCAGAATAGTAAGTGAAATTTAATTTCTTGTTAGATACACTGAAGCAGATAGAAAGCATAACAATGTTTAAAATAGACATCTTCTGCTTCTTGCAAGAAAAATATTTTTATAATTTATATTTTACGACATAAGAAAACTTTAATTGCTTATACTTTATCCTGTTTTCTTGTCAATGTATTATAGGAGTAAAATTTTAATATGTTTTTCTGTCTAGGTAAGTGTCACTACTTTTTGTAGCCGTAGTTTGGATTCACTGCAATAATGTTTTTTTTTTTGAATTCTGGACTTTTTTTTACAATTTAATATTTATTCACATATTTTAGATGCACATGTGACGTTGCTTTGATGTGGTGAAATTTTTGCATTAAAAATATTATTTATTTACTTATTTTAACATGAGAAGAAAATAATAAATATATATCACACATGTAGACAAGCAGGATTAAGCTACAAAAATTAAAATGATCTTAATTATGAAGTAAAGATAGTATAAACACTGAATTATCGTTGACTCAGCTACTTTTTAACGAGCTAAATATGAAAAACTTTGAAGATAAACCTACTAACATTGAGTAAGAAAGTACTAGTAGTCAATCTTTGACAGATGAATCTAATTTTAAGGATAATGTGGTTAGAGAAAGAAAAATGTAAAATATAAGTGAAGAAATATGCTTTTAAATTAAGAATAAAAATAAGAAGACAGGGAAGAATGATATTTTGGTAAAACAAAAAATAAATTATCAGATCTAAGGAATGAAAACTAACTAAGTAAGTCAAGCATCCATAAAAGATGAATACTTGCACTGTAGAAAATTCTAACCGTTCAAAATAAATTTTTGAAAAGTTTTGTTTTTTTATGACGTGGGTAGAAAACAAAGCTTACATACTGATTTAGAAAGAGAAGTAGAACACATGAAGAAAAATTAATAAGAAATATTGTTTGGGATAGTTTGGGTTTACTACTAAGAAAAGTCCAAAGAAGCTTAAAATCGAGTTTATACGAGAATATTGAAACGTTGTACATGTATCTTAATATTATAATTCGATTTTCTCTGTGTATCCGTTAAATTGTGGTATCGATTGTCGCAACCTTATTACTACGAGTGGATTTCAGTATTCCGATCCGTTTTGACAGCAAGCGCCTTCCGAAGACGCGCATGAAACTAGGATATAACGAAGGAGGTGAAAGTTGAAGCCCTTCTCGCTCAGAACTTACCTACCTCCTTGTTGCGATTAAGCCTTAACTCTTGGTGGATGGTCACCAGGTAGTTCTTTTGTTAGATTTACGAGGTATAGTAACGTGCATCTTTTGTTAGAATACGGACTATGCGGTTGTGAGACACCTTGTGAAAGGCGGTGCATATGCTTTTTAGTAGCATGATTTAAGAAATCCCATTTGTTCTGGGGAATTCCTTCATTGAGCAGGAGCCGTCTTATTCAAAGTGGACCAGGCCGAAAGTTTTGTGTAAAACTGATCTTCCTAGCTGAGAGGTTCACCTAGATCGTCCATCTACACTGGAGTCCAGTCCAGTAGCTTTTCAAATACGAAAGGCTGAAGGTATCGGTAAGTGCTGGTAGGATATATTTAAATTATTAAGTGTTAGCCCTACCTGTACCTATAATTATTTAGTTCTTGATTTATCGTTCTATTACCTTAATTTTTCCTAGTGAGAACTCTAAAGACTATTACTGAGAAGTATAATCTGAAATATTACTTCAAGTGATACTGAGGTTTAGTTCTCTAACCTTATTTAGTGTTATTTTTTTAAAAGGCAGTTCACTAAAGCCCTACTAAACTTTTTATCGCTTTAAATCTCGGTAATACCTAAAAATATGCTATAAAATTAGGGCATTTAGGATATTTATGCTGTTTATTGTATCTGCTTTTTAAACCCATGGCAGAAAATTAATTAAAACCAATTAAACTTTATTATTGAATTTCTCGCCCCGATAACAGCAGACTTGAGTTCAACTCTCCTTACTTGGTGCGGCTATATTTCTATTTATTTTATTCATTAAATTCCTTTTAGTTTAACGTTTTGAAGACATTTTAGAAGTCTTCTATATTCCAGCTGCCGAGGGAATAAGCTAAGCGTAGTTTAGTGGATATTTATTCCCTAATTTTTACATATAAATTGTTGCATATTTAAGGTAATATTACAATATTCTTTTAAAGATAACTCTTCTCGTTAAGTAGTATTTTTATATAGTAATTAGTAATGTTAAGTTATTGATCAGGGACTTGCTAAAGTACCATAACTAGTTCTACTTTTTGATTTGATATTTAATCGCAGGGAGCACCAGGCCTAAATCGTATAATTGATACTTGATTATTGTAATTTTTAGTGTTAGAGTGTCAAGATGAAACTTAACAACCAAAGCAATTAATATAATTGTAAGTTGAACATTATTTACCACCAGTGACATAAATAGGTTAGCTTCAGACACATTCCATCATTTTTTTAGCATAATATTAACCATCAGTAATCAGAAAACCTTAAAAATTTTAAGAAAATAGATTGTTCCCAAATTAACCAAAGCAATTTTTTCAATAAACTGGTTGTTTGTATTCCAGGTGTTTATTTTGGCAACTGTATTTAGGCTATAATTCCATCTCATTCTAATTTTTTATATGCTCTTTCAAAATTTTATTATATTCTAATAAATATCTTGCAGTAAAAATTTTGCGGCACCCACGCTAACTGCTATAAACTTTAACCGATGCCTTTAAGAAGAAGAAAACTACAAACGACGGAGTGAGTCAGGCATATGTACAGCTGACTGAGCCGTTAGCGAATAAAGCTGGTTATAATATTCATTAATACCTTAGGCGTAAAGGAACGGTTATAAATATTAAAAATGATACCATAAAAAAAGCGAAAAAAATAAATTATTTTACAAATTGTAAAATTTAAATTATTTGGCACACACTTATTTTCTGTTGTTGGTCGAACCACATTCTTCTGCAATTATGTTTACAGTGCCTATAATAATTCTTCATTTAATAACTTTTTTATGACAGTTGCACACACACTAAAGGGAGGCACTCGAAGAACGGGGTGTGCGCGAAGATTTATTCATCCATCAACGGGACTAGCTCAATATTAGGTTACATGTGTGGTAGTAAAATTAATAATATAAAAATAAAACAATAATAAAATTAAACAAATAAATAAGTAGAATTAATACTAGTACAAAATAAAATGAAACAACAAAAACAAATATTAAAAAAAGAAATAATGAAATATTAACAATTCAAAATTAACATGAACAGAGCAAGTGTTTTAATCAATACAATTCGATATTGTGAAAGTATACAGTTTAGAGGAATATAGAAAAGTGCAAGTCATATTACAGATATCCTTAAGTCAGCAAGAAACTTGTTGTAAGAAATGCCGAAAAAGTCAGTATCAACCGAATTAGCGATTCGTAGAATGCGCGTGATGGGCGAATTTGTGCCATAGTTAGTTCTGTGATACGGTTGGGCAAAGGTATTGGCGTTTCGAGTGCAACGGGGCGGAATATGAAAGGGAATGTTCATAAGCAAATGGGGATCGTAGGCTCTATAATTAATAAGGTTAAATAAAAGCTTAAGGTCGTGATGTCTCCGACGCAAGGATAGGGTGTTTATATTAAGCGTTTTTTCCAGATTTGAGTAGATAATATTATCAGTGGGTATGTGCTGTTTGTATGCTACATATCGAAGGAATTTCCTCTGGATTTGTTCGATTTTGTTTATATGAACAGCATAGTAGGGTGTCGAGACGGAAGAACAATATTCCAAGTGAGGCCTAACCATAGAACAATAAAGAATTTTTAGGGCATTAACATTAACAAATTCGGAGATAGTTCGCTTAATAAAACCCAACATCCGAAGTGATTTATTACAGGCCAAGAGGCATACACTCAAGCCAACAGATGCAAGCTTTGCTATGAGGATTTCGTGGTTGACCCTGTCAAACGCCTTGGAAAAATCAGTGTACACCGCGTCCACCTGATACCCGCCCTCCAAAGCGCCCGAAAGAAAATCAACATAAGATATTAGATTAAGCTCCGTAGATCTCCTCTCCCGGAAGCCATATTGTTCATCCAGAATCATTCCACCCAATTCGGACGTTAGGTAGTCCGTAATAAGGCATTCGAAAAGCCTTGGAATACTACTCAGTATAGATGTAGGCCGATAATTTTTAATATTCGATTTGTCCCCAGATTTATAAATTGGTATGACATAACTCAGCTTCGAATGATTTGGAAAAACACCTATTTCGAGAGATTTATTAAAAATGAAATACAATGGCCTTGCGAGTATGAAACAACAAAACCTAAGAAGCCTTCGAGGCACTCCATCAAGTCCAGGGCCCTTGTTGATGTCAAAACTGGAAAGCTTATTGAATATGTCTGATATATGAATTTGTTAGTGGTTAAGGTTTTTAATATTTAAATAATCTTGATTAGCAACAAAATTAGGATTAGATTTGTTTGAGAATACACTCGAAAAATAGGAAGCAAATAGATTTGCCATATCAGGTCCGGAGCTAGATGATAATTCGTTTAAGTGCATTTCTCTCGGTAGTCCAGGATATTGTTTCTTGGCGTTAATGAAGTTCCAAAAATTGATGTTATCGAGTAGGGATATTTCAGTATCATGCACAAAATCCGCACGACATGATCGGGCAAGTGTTTTACACTGAGCTCTTAATAAGGAAAATGAATCATAATCATCAGGAGTGTTGGAAATTTTGCATTTTTTGTGAGCTGTCTTTTTCAATGAGACAAGGTGTCGTAATTCACGAGAGAACCAGCGAGGAAATTTAAAAGTTGGTAGATTTTTTTGTGGTACAAACAAGTCTATGGCTGTGTAAAAAATTTCATAAAAAATGCTAATCATAGTATCTAATGGTTGATCTTTTAAGATTTCGTCCCTAAGGACGCAATTTAGGTAATCATTTATGGATGCAAAATCTGCATTTTTAAAATCATAATAACAACCAGCTTCCTGGAAACCAAGTAATGGGGTTCCTCCGCTCGTCCTGGGAATCAGGATTTCCAACGACGGGTGGTGTGGGTCCTCCGGAGCCAGAATGTCTTCGGCCCTAGAGACAGTAGTGCCCTCGACATTCGCGAGTACTAGATCGAGAATTACGTTCCTGAAGTTTGGGATACTGTTCAATTGGAAAAGTTTGTGATAAGAACACAGGTTGGCTAATAGTTCTAATGAGTCTTTTTCACTTTTCGGCGCGTTGGGTGAGGGGGCTCAGCACGAGCTAAGGTTTTCATCAGTCCAACTAGCATGGGGTAGATTAAAGTCCCCAATAATACAAAGTTCGGCATTTGGGTAAAGTTCACAAAGTACTTCCATGTATAAACAAAATGTTGTATAAGTAGCGACGTTGGAGTTGGGTGGAAGATAGGCTGCACTTAATACAATTTGGCGTTTATCTAGGTTCAGGACAGACACCGCCGCACAATCAACATCCAGATCAATAATACTACTGTCAATTCCTTTGTCCACAGCAATGAGTACACCTCCTCCCCTGCCAAAACCAGTAGTGACGGGACACCTGTCCTTACGATATGTATGGTAGCCACCTAAACCAAGTTCGGAGTCATGGAACTCATCACTCAGCTACGTCTCCATCAATACAATAATCTTAAAGGGGGAGAGAGCCACACTAAGATGTAATATGTTTAATTTAGTCCGTAAGCCCGCACGTTCTGATAGTAAACTGATAACTCATTAAACGACTGAGGATGATAGTTTTGGGGCGATATCAGTTTTTTTTATAATGATTTGAGGAACTCCACGGACGTAAGAAATGGTCAAGTCAGCTTCTCCACTTGCGGCTCGATCTCTCAGTTGGTTTCTCAATGAATTTAAATGCTCCCTTTGGTCGGGAGTAAGGTCAGCATTAATGAAAATCGAACGAGACTTGTCAAGTTTTGATTTGCACCTGAGTACATGTTTAATTTCGTCAGAATCAGAAGATGTTGAACTATTTCTTATCTTCGCAATAAATCTTCATATTTCAGATCAGTTGCTTCACATGTGACTAAAATGGTAATTCTCGCATGCATACATTTCTGAGTTTAAATACTTTCCTCTTTTAAAATTCGTTTTTCAATTTCTATAATTTTAAATTAAACGTACTTTATTTCATGAAATATTGAGGTTTGATATAAATATATATCGTTCTATTTTCCAAACTCTTCACTTATTCCCTGTCCAATTCGAAAACCATCTAAAATACTGATTATACTATACAAACCGTATAATCTGTACTAACCGAATGCAACCAAATTGTATCCG
>JAEQML010044773.1:0-66280 GCA_016904865.1 Pissodes strobi | reverse complement strand
TAATCCCGGCTCCCCTATTGGCAAGCGGAGTAATCCCGGCCATCCTGGCTTGGCAAGTGGAGTAATCCCGGCTAAGTATCCTTCTAAACTAAGTCCATCCAGGCTTCACGTCCGAGTTAGGGAACCGTTCTGCTGAACCGACCGTGTCATAGAGCTGGAGCTATTGAGAACCGTATACCGTATTTATCGTAGGGCTTCCGTACCGTATCTACTGCCACACGTACCGTAGGGCTTCCGGACCACTACAGTTCACCGTATCTACTACCGCACTTACCGTAGGGCTTCCGTATTGCTACAGTTTACCGTAGAGCTTCCGTACCGCTACCGTTTAACGTAATTGCTAACATATTTACCGTGGGGCTTCCGCACCGCTACAGTCTACCGCGCGATTAGAGATTTCGATTATTTTGTTACCATTTGAGTTTTCTTACGTATTAACGGGTTGGGTCGCTTAGAATAAGTTGTCCAATACTTTTAGCTATAAGAAAGTTAGGTTTACTACTTACTTACTGTCGGATAAACACGACCATTATTTTGTTTACACGGAGTGTTTCATTTACCAGGGACCGATTCCGATTATTTAAAAACCGAACCTTGGACAACCGTTTCTCCACTGTCTAAAGGCTACCCGATAGGCGAACAGCGATCCCCTTTATCGCTGTAAATATCAAGGGGGTGGCGCCCGAGAAAACCGAAATACAGGAGGCCGCAAAAAGTAAGTAAAGGGCGCCGTTACACGGGTATGGCAGCTAATACTCAGGCTACGGATATCAATCACTACCTGAGGGCCAAGTCTTTACATCAAGCGAAAAAATGAGTACCAAAAGGAAAACAGTGAGTTCCTTTAAATTGGGCGTCACCAGAGATATAAAAGATGACATTCTCAAAACAGATACATGGTCTAATGGGGTTACCGTTAACCATTTTATCAACCTGCAACCAAGGTACCCAGCAATTTTCTATTGCCAAATTCCCTGACTTTTCCAGGTTTTCCATGACCTTTGAAATGAAATTCCAGGCATTTTTTTACAAACCAGATACAAATAATAGAATATCTTGATCACATATTTCCTTTTATTAGCAGAATTGAAACGCGTACATTTCAAAAATAGTTTGTTGTTAACTAAACTCATTTTTGTAATAGGAGTTATACTATCGTCTCTGGTTGTACTACAAACATGGACTTCACAAAAATGGTACAACAACAATGAATGTACTCACTTATAAAGAAAATTAAATCAAATTTATGGTTATGTTAGGTTTGTGTGGTTATAAAAATCACGAAATATGCGTTCTGGCGTCTGGTAATAATTTGGTTACGAAATACTCTTCAGATCGTTACCACCCCTTTACCAAAGTCGTAACCACGTGGTGTAACCTGGTTAACGCTAAAACTCGCCTAATTATATTTATTCCGCCCACGTGATCATCAGATACCTGTTCGGATCAACTCCAATCCGAGCGATCATATCAAAAGAATGCACGATTTGGCGTTTAACTGCAATTGGTGGAAATATTAATCAACAAACTACTATATTTAGTACGTCTCCTTTTCTATTTCTAGGTATAACGAGGGCAAACAAATCTACGTTTGTCTTGTAGCGTCAGGCGGTTTTGCACCTTGCTTGGTTTTACGGGGGGCAGCCTGTTTTTAAAAGTTTAAATTAATTTTATTTGGACAATTTGATTTTTAAGTGATTTTCCAGATTATTCACCAAAATTCCCTGACTTTTAGGCAAATTTAGGCTATTCCCTGACTTTTCCCTGGCAAAATTTTAATTCCCTGACTTTTCCAGGATTTCCAGGTTTTCCAGGTCGCTGGGAACCCTGGCAACGCCTATGGAAAACAAGAGTCTCAACAGGAAGGGAGACCTCTACAGCCAAGGTTAACCAACCAGAAGAAAAATTAAAATTTAAGGTATTTCATGCTAATATTCAGGGCCTTAGGGAAAAACTTTTAGACATTGAGGTATTTCTCAAAGAATTACATATTGATTGTTTTTGTGTGAATGAACATTGGCTTGTTAATGATGAATTTTCTGCATTAAAAAGTCCTGGTTACGTCTCGGCTGCAAACTTTTCTAGGTCAGGGAAGAAATGCGGAGGGGTAGGAATATTTGTCAGGGAGGGTCTTGAGTATCAAGTTATTAATATAAGCAAATACTCGGTTGCAGTTCAGGGTGAAGTGGCTGGGATTTATTTTAAATCAATAAACACAAGTATTAAGCACTTATAGATCACCCAATGATACACTCTGTAACTTTACCGATGTATTGACTTTAGCTCTTCAAAGGATTGATTTTTCTGGACATACTCTTGTATGTGGAGATTTTAATGTTCACTATCACATACCAGACGACAGGGACACAAGATATTTGAATTGTTATATGGAAACATATGATTTATCTAGTGTCTTTTAATACCAGAGGCAACGCATGCCTCGATAACATGTATATACGTTCACATTTTGAGGAATACAATATAAGTCCTTTTGATCTTACATCCATTTCAGATCACTCTGGTTTGGTATCAACCTTTTATTTCCCACTACCACCTAATCAAAAAGTCTCTAGGATCACTTATAGACCAATAACGGAAGAGGGTCTCTTTCTACTTTTCCAGGAACTCGATGGTATGACCTGGCAAACCTCCAGTGACTCAGGTGAGGATATCGACACAAACTTCTCTGTTCTTATTAAGAGTATCTCAGATGCCATTGATAAATGTTTTCCGATCAAAAGTAAGGTAAGGGCCAAAAAGAAACCTACATCAACTGGTATCATAATGGCCTTAAAGACATGAGAAACAGGCTTAACGCCCTTTATTCCATCCATAGAGTAAATCCAATTCTTGTCACAGGGGAAATGCTTAAAAACTATAAAAGGGAATACAAAAATCAAATGTCTTTAGCTAAAAAGAAAGCCCATGCCCAATATATTAATGGGGCGGGTAATAAGGGTCTTGCTATGTGGGATGTTATTAAGTCAAATTCTAACTGTAATTCAAAAATACTCTCAAACGCGGAGACAGGTCAACTTAATGCTCAGATATTTAATAAATTTTTTACTAACATAGCAGAGGATATAATTACTAAACTACCTCACACTAATGTCAACTTTGAGAACTATTTACAAGGTCATTCCTGTCCTGAAACATTCAAATTTCGAGAGGTTAGATAGAGGTCAGAGATAAAGTTAGTGGACTCAAAAACACTACTAGTTCAGATTGCTATGAAATTTCAACTAAAATTATAAAATATCTAAAGAACATTCTTATAATACCATTTACACGTCGATTTAATCAATGAATCTTAAAAAGTCATTTTCCTCTGTCTCTAAAGGTGGCTAAGGTAGTGCCTATTTTTGAAAACAAGGGAAATCCTAGTGACGAAACCAACTACCGTAGCAACTACCGTCCAATCTCACTGCTACCTATTTTTTCCAAGGTTCTGGAGTCCTTGCTAAAAGATCAAATGGTCATCTTCTTTGAAACCAGCAGCCTGTTTTGTAGTAACCAATTTGGATTTAGAAACAATAAATCTACTTCCCTGGCTATAAATAGCCTTATAGAGTGGCAAATGAACTGGAAAGTAAACTGGACACCTATGCTACTTTCTTAGATCTAACAAAGGCGTTTGATTGTGTTTCTTTTGAAATCTTGTTGGGCAAGCTCTCTTCCTATAATTTTCATCCCAAGAGTACTGACCTCATTGAATACTATCTAAAAGATCGCTATCAGTATGTAAAATTCCAGAACAACTTGTCAAATAAGCAGCTCATTTGTCATGGTGTACCCCAGGGTTCCATTCTGGGGCCATTTTTGTTTCTGGTCTACATAAATGATTTGCCAAATTTCTCTCAGAATTCAAATATCATACTGTTCGCTGACGACACTACTTGCCTGGAGCACTATCATCCTTCCACTCCCATTCGCAGCCTAGTTCTGGACAAGCAACAGAAAATACAATCCTGGTTTCTGGCGAATAGACTCAGCCTGAATGACACAAAGACTCAGTCCTTGAATTTCTCACTAAGATCTTCTATTCCAGCCCTGCCGAGTGAAGATAGGGTTAAATTCTTAGGTGTTTTCTTGGACTCTGGGCTGTTGTGGGGTGAGCATGTTAGCCAACTATCTAGCAAATTGTCTGGTATAACTTTTCTTATTAGAAATTTGTCCAGGACCGTTTCAAAACAAACACTCATGACAGCTTACCATGGCTATTTTGGTTCTAACATGTCTTATGCCATCTTGAATTGGGGTCATTCCGCGGGGGCATCTGAGATATTTGCATTGCAGCGCAGATGTGTAAGGGTGATCGCTGGAGTGAACTATCAGGACTGCTGTAGGCATTGCTTTGGTGAACTTAAGATGCTCACTTTTCCTTGTCAATATATCCTATCCTGTCTAACAGAGGTACTCAGTTTTACTTTCAATATATTTCTTAACTTGTACCACTGTTATTTCAGGAGCCAGCCCAGACAGAAAGAGCCAGGACTTTCTTTGTGCTACACCAAGACTAAAGTCAGCACATTTTCCAGTTACAGGTGATGGTCGCGCCTGTATTGGGTATTTATTTCGCTTTTCTGAGCGATTTTTCACTTCCTGCCACCCTTCATCATCTCTCTGTTCTGCTTGGGTTTGCATACATATTTGTTGAGTGTTGTGTTTTTCTGGCGTGTTTACTTGTGGAAGGATTTTATAGGTTACGGTTTTTTGCGGTTTGTTTCCCAGGAGTGCGTTCGAGAATTTGCTTTAACGCACGACTTCGAGCAGACGGATTTTTGGGTGCTAATATTTGGTTTATAGGAACTTCACTCTCTAGTGACGTAATTTTTTTTCTCCATGGTCATTGGTGCTTTCGCTTGTATGTTCAGCGTTTGGATTTCCAGACTCTTGAATTTCTGCATCTGAAACAGCTGTTCGCATTTCTTGTGCTTGCGCTTCGAAGTTGACAGGACCTTTGTTTTGAGTAATTTTTTTCTACATTTTTTTGGACTAACCTTTTCAATTTTCTTCTAGCAGAATATTCATGTTTGCTAATATTTTGTTTTTGTCCAAGATTTCCCTTATTATTATGCGGGCGATAACATGATTTTCGCTGCTTTTCCCATCTTCTGAGGTTATGTAGTCGGCCTCGCATTCATCACACAACAATCTTGATTATCGATTTTTATAGTGTTTTTGCCCAATCTCGTTTTACACATGACTCATGGTAGGTTTTCCCACATCCCACACACACACACACACATGCTAGCTTTACAAACTTTACACTGGATTTATAAACTCGAAATGTTCGCAATGTTAAGACTCAGTTCGAAGTTGAAATTTTAGTTCAAGATGAACTAATGAAATCATTCAGTTCAGTTTATAAACTCAGTTGGTGAAAAGTTCGCTAATTTTCAGGATGTTCGCAAAGTTCAGAGATAACCACATTTTAATGTTCGGAGTTCGGAAAGGTCGTTGGAACCAATGAAAAATGACTGTACTAGCACGTGATCGCTGTCAATAGCCGATTTGACATTTGAAGTTGCACAGCTGTTTTTGTTTTTATTGTTAATTGTTACTTTTTTTTGTGAAAATGGCTGAAACTGAAAAATGGAGTAAAATTGAAGATATTGATGCATCAGTGCTACTTATAGAAATAATTCAAAATTACCCATTTTTGTACAATCTCGGTCACCAGGACTACACATTTTTAATGCCCGAAATTCTATTGGTTATGAGTTTTAACCAATCAAATATGAAGTTTCCCAACTTCTTGGTGATGTTTATAAATGCCATAAAATGAACTCTGAACTCCGAACCTCACCAACAATGTTGACGAACTTTGCGAGTTTATAAATGGACCTTTTGTCTTACAACAAAAATAGACAAAATTTTCGTCATCAGACACGCTTTCGCGCGTTTTTCTCGACGGCGTCATCAATATAAACTAAAGTAAAATAAAATGTAGAAATTACGGAATCTAATTAATGCCAATCATGAGATGTGTTTATTTTTCTGGTCTAAAATTAACAACTCCCATGCCCACAATGCATAAAACTTGTGTATGCATATAATAATGTTAAATTTCTTACTTGGATTCTGACTTGTTCTCTTCATCTTCACTTTTAATATCAACTTCATCATGACTTATAACGTCCGATGGAATCAAATAGTCATCACTACCTTTTTTCGCATTGGATTCTCTATAAAATAAAATACTTAATATATATTATGCTATTATGAAAGAGCAACAGCCTAAAGATATTCAAGGTGAAAGTCTATAGCGTATTGGTTAGCAAAGCCTATTATAGCACCGAAGAGTTTTTGGAGGACCGCACAATATCTAGTTAGGTTGTTAGTTATGAAAGGTTTTTGTGTACATATTTTATTGTTTTATGCTTTATGTTGTACTATAGGTTAATTATATGCATGTAATATTCAGTAGTTTTATATTAACATGTCTTAAATAATCATTTTTGACGTATGTAAACAATTCTTTTTATATTGTATAACATGAGAATTGAATAAATAAATAAACGGCCTCAGACCCCAACCCTGAAACACTCCATACTGCACGTCCCGCAGCTCAGACACTCTGTCGTCATAATCAACAAGTTGTTTTCTACCACTTAGGTAGTTTTAATCACCACCTAATGATGCATGCTGTGGTGGTTCCCGTTCATAAAAAGGGCAGTATGTCGGCCGTGGAAAACTACAGGCCCATTGCCCTCCTATCAGTATTCTCAAAAATCTTTGAAAAGGCCTTTCGAAAAAGATTGGTCTCATTTTTGAACACATTCAATATTCTCCAAAACTTCAACAATAAGCTGAAGACCATTGGAATCTTCTTCGATTTCACGAAAGCCTTTGACACCATACTGTTATCTAAGTTGGAGCGATTAGTGTGGCGGATCGTAATACGGATCATAATACTAAATTAAACTAAACGGAAAAATAGAAAAACGACTTCTTACAGCTTGATTTTACTGTATTGAAAACGACTTAATACGAAACAGTAAGTAAGTCTAGGCCTATATTACATTGTTGCGTCCTTACCGGATTCCATGTGAATAAAATATTTCAGAACCAAGACTTAGGAACGATATTTAAACAGTCACAATTTAATTATTTGGATGTTATTTATGCATAGATAATTTATGATTTATGTCGAAACTATCTTGAATCCTTAAACCACTATGGGCACTATGCAGAAGATGTCGAGTGCTTTTTCCTTATATCTGATAGCAGGGGTCCTGTGTTGGAGTGGGTGCGGGGGTATTTGACCGATCGGATTCAGGCTGTCAGATTGACTGATGCTACTGGTGTGTCTGTGTCTGATTGGGTGGATATTAAGACTGGTGTGCCCAAGGGCAGTGTGCTGGGTCCGGTCCTTTTCCTTCTTTTTATAAATGACCTTCCCTTGCTGGCTCAAAATAGTTATGTTACTTTGTTTGCTGATGATACATCATCAGTGGTGACTGGTGAGAGCTGTGAAAATCTGTGCATCAAGGCTACTCAGTGTGTACATGAGATTTCTACCTGGTGTGAACTAGATGGGCTCTTTTTAAACAGTTCTAAGACGAACCTAATCTATTTCACACCTCTCAGAGTCAGTCGAGACAGACATTTGCTGGTTAGAGACAAATCCTCAATTCTTGTATAGCAAGATTGTGTAAAGTTCCTGGGCCTCACACTGGACCAGCACCTATCTTGGTGTGGCCATATTGATAATGTAATGTAACAAATTAGCCTCGAAAAATTATGCTGTGTTACAACTAAGAAATAATGTTGACATTCCTACCTTGAAAACTTTTTACTACGTAACCATCTACTCAATTATGGCATATAGTTTACTGGCCCGGGGAAACTCTAGTCACATTGAGACAGTGCTTATAGCCCAGAAGAGGATAATAAGAAATATGTTCCATTTTTCACTCCGACATCTTGTCGTGAAACATTTAAAGCAAACAAAATCTTCACAGTCATCAACCTTTATATTTTGCAGTGTGTCTTCTATATTTTTTTCTAACCAAAACTTGCATACTAAGGTTGGGGACATAAACCCATACAATACTAGAAATGCTGACCAGTTGTTTGTTCCAATTGCTCGCTTGTCTCAAGTGCAATCATTTACCTACCTCTGTTAAAACGTCATCATCTCAGCATATTTTTAAGAGGAGGGTCAAGACCATATAAGCGGAAAACCCAATCAATAGATTGGGTGAATTTTTCATGTATACTTTTTTTGTAGGTTAGATCATTATTTTATTATGTATAACTTTTAAATGTTTTGGCTATTAGATTTTTTGTGACAATTCCTATGCATGTAATGATGCCATTTAAGGAAATAATAAATAAATAAATAAATTTCAAATGAACTCGATAAAATTGGGTCAAGAAATGCATACATAGCGCTGATAGAATCGCACCTGCGGTATGGGATATGCTTTTGGGGTACATGTACCCAACAGTTATTTGATCATGCCTTTGTTATTCAAAAGAGGGCAATAAGGTACCTGTGTATGGCCAACGTTGGAGATTCTTGTAGACCTTTATTTAAAAGAGAAAATCTTCTAGCTCTATGTTGCCTCTTTATACTAGACTGCATGTCTTTTGCATAAAAAATTCAGAGTAACCCAAACTAACCCAAACTATGTCACGAGGCAATCATATATGATTGGTCTTCCAATACCTAATTCCAGCTTGATAAGGGATTCAATCATTTTTAACAGCAGGAAGATATTTAACCATTTGCCTTTAGAGATAAGAAAAATTTATGAAACAAAGGAACTTAAAAGGGTGACGAAGGCTCTATTGTTGCGAGGGCATATTATGGTTTGACGAAGTACTATCAGGAATATATAGTTTTATTAGCAGACGATTAATACGTACGTTGTTTTCTGCGCTCCGTTAAAAAGCCGTAAATTTTGATGTTAAATGTTGTGCATCTTATATCAATGTGGTACTATTTGGTACTCGCGGATGCTGTGAGAGTATCAATTCATTCCATGCGTGCGCGCGCACCTGCGCGTCATGTCTTCGTGATGCAACCAATCGTTGGTATGTGCCCTGGTGGTCTAGGGGTTTGCATGGTTAGCCTTCACTTCGGCGACTCGAGTTCAAACCCCGTCGGTGTTTTAAAATTTTTTTTTAAGGTTATATTTCTAAACTGTTTTTTTCTTGTTTTTGGGTATGTCTTGTGTTAGATTGGGTTAGCACCTGGTTAGTTTCCTTTTCTTGAGCCCCCGTAGCGAGCGGAGGGCCATTCGAAAAGTGAAATATGCGAAGGAATGAAATGATACTGTCGGAGTATCGTCGAGTCTATTTGGTTGGTTGTAAAGTGTAGTTTTTGTTGAATGTGAAATAAATGCATTTTACACCTGGACATCAAGAAAAAATGCGAAAAACGGTATAATTGACCTGTGGTTTTAATTCAAAATAACAACAAAAAAAGGTCATTGCTATCACGTTTATGTGGGTTTTTTTTGTGACAATCTCTCTTGTCTTGTCTTGTCTTAAATGGATTATTGGCTTCTGTTCCTTTCCAGGACAATTTGCCAGCACATTCAGGGTGTGTTTGGGGTGGGTCTGACTCTAAGTCATATCCCAAACACTGACTATTCTTTCAAAAGTGCTGTGAGCTAGTCGTTTTTATAGTTTGGTTTTTCTTCTCTTTTCTTTTCTTCTCGGCACTTCAGTGAGCTAGAAAATTAGTTCAACAACACAACAAAGGATTTATAACTCTTCTCGATCTCGGGCAACGGGAGATCTAGGACATTTCAAAATGGGAGTTGCCTCGGATGGATGGGGATGGGTATTGTGTTAGGCCTTACCCAATTATCATTCAGCTAGCCGCAGAAAAAGAAAATATCTGATAGGTGAGCAACATATGTCAAAGTGTAATTTCATTATATTTAAGGAATTTATTCATTTGTTTAATTATATTCGCATTTAAATGAGACAAAACTGTCAAAATTTCCAAAGGCGGAGTAATTCCCTCTCTTGTAATATTCTCATAAAGATCAAAACCAGGAATCATGTTAATCGGGCATTCAAAAAAGATGTGATTCAAATTTTCAACCTGCCCACATTCGCACGCTGGGTCATTTTCAATCCCTATTTCATATAAATGCTCATTATTAAGACAATGTCCTGTTCTCATTATAACAATAGTCGTAATGTGTCTACGGTCTATGAAGGGAAATTTCTTGTACCATTTTGAAGTGGGGAGAGAGTCTTAGACCCTGGCATACCATCTCCCTTTATTGTTATTTTGGGGGAGGTGGCAGCCATAGGTTAATTGGGGTGATATTTTATTAGAATTCATTTTCCAGCTCCATATCAGATGATATGTCGCCAGATTTTTTATATAAATTGTTTAGAATTTTCCGTATATGGGTAGGAGCTAAGTCTATATAGTTTTGGATTTCTGTATCGATTGAATTTTTCTTAGAGGTATGAATTGCACTTTGAGGCTTAGCTTGGTTAGAATTATAGAATGTCAATTGATATTCAGGGGGTGTATGATATGTTTTGGATGAAGAGGATGGTGTGTAACTAGCCATGAAATTTCCTGGAGTAGCAGCTGCTTTATCGTGTATAGCTTGGGAAACAGGGGGGGATTGTGTTACACTTGAGAAGGTGGGGTTTCTTTTGTCGGGTCTTGAATTTGGAAAAAATATTTGTTCATTATGTTCATTTTTGTCATATCCTGTTGTGTTATTTCTTATGTTTCTTTTTTTGGCGGGGTTTGTTAGTATCTGTTGATAAGAGCGTTTTTGTTTGGTGTTTTCTTGTTGAGAAGCCAATCTTCTTTGCGAGATTGGAATATTATTTTCTGCAATATTAGGTTTTCTTTTTAAATGCGGGAAATCCGCTGGGTGATTAACATTTTCATTATTTGTATTTGTCTTAGGACATAATTGGCTCGCTTCATAGAAGGAGACATTCTCAAAAATCATAATATTTTTAATATTTTTTTGTCTATTATATTCACTACACTGTTTTGAGGTCGAAATATGATCAATATTATTGCAATGATAGCATTTTTTTTCACAGATGGGGGTTTGTGCGCCCTCATCATTAACATAAGTTTCATGATCTTCCTGTCCGCATATAAAACATTTTTTTTTGCTTCTACATTGGGTTCTAATATGCCCATATCTAAGGCAATTGTAGCATTGCGTGACTGGAGGTATATAAGGGCTCACTCTCATATTGAGTCCATAAATATTTACTTCCTTGGGTAACGTTGTCCCATCAAAGGTAATTAAGATTGATCTTGTTGGAGTATATATATATTCCTTACTTCTGTTATCATTTTCTAGATCATTATTGGGTTGATTATTATTTTTTTAAGTTCTCTTCTATTTAATCTTATTATTTGTATTATTTTATACGGAGAAGAGATCCCCTCCAGGAGCGAGTCAGTCTCGATGTCCGGATCGACGTTTCTAATTACACCCTTACATGAGGTTAAATTAAATGGAATTGTTACTTTAAGACCGTTATCTTTATGTTTGGGATCTTCCACGAACTTATTAGCCGCCTTATAATTTAAAAATTCAATACCTATTTTATTTCTACCCTTAATATTAATTTTTTTAACTTCTTGTAATTTTAAGTTGAATACTTCTTTAGCAATTTTTAACTGACTATATTTGCCTATATTTTCTTTCCCATCACTACCCTCTACACACGCTAAGTATGGGGGGTTGTCATTAATAGTGTATAATCGTTGATATGGTATTTTTACATTCTTATTCTTTAAGTTTTTTTCGCTATCGTTCTGTAGACCGCCATCTTTTCCCTCTTTATTAATGCTAGAATTACGGATCTCGTTATGACCTTGAATATCTTGCTCACCCAAAATTATATTTTCTACTTCCTTTTGCGACAAAAAAAACATTCGCATCAAAATTAGACTTGGGGGCGCCGCCGCCCCCTTCATCATCCATTGGAGATGAAACCTAAATACTAATATTTACAATTTAGTGAAGCCTAACACGAAAAAGGTTATTAGATATATATATTTAAAAATTTACAACACAGGTTAGTGACTCACTTGCCGGTTTGCAAAAATCGCTGCTGCACTCTCTCTGACAATCTCTCGTTGTTTTGGGAGTTTCCAGTGGTTGCCATTGTTGGCGTAGATGTACTATAAAGTGTACAAGTGAAATTAAGTACAACTGAATATAAATATGGCATTATGTTCTAAATGCAATTGTTTGTGTATTTTTAAAGCTCGCCCCAAGGATGACGAGCTGTTTGGAGCTTCCTGTGACTCTTGCAAGGTAACATTTTGTAAAAACTGTGCCGAAATTAATACCACCGAATGTCATGCAATTGCATTGAGTCAAAGAAGACTTCTTTTCTACTGCACAGATTGCAAACGCCTTTTAAAAGATGTGCCTAAAATTATTGAGATCATGGAAAATGCAAAGGCAGAGTCAAGGAGGGGAGATATTCTTATAACTGAATTGAAGAAAGAAATAGAAAAAAAGGAACAGGATTTTCATAGGGAAACAAGTCCCTTATAAAAGAGATCAAAGAAAAAGATGCTCATATCACTAGATTAAAGAGAAGAATGCAGGATTTTGAGGATTCAGTGTTTGTCGCTGAGAAGGACTATGTTGAAAAGATCATAGAGCAGGGAAGTGAACTCGCCAAAATGAATAGGGAAATACTCTTGGAAAAAAACAAGGGACTCTCAGAGGATGCAACAAAATTGGAGGGACAGCATACGTTTGCTTAATGAAGAGCTGAGGGATCTTAAATCTCAGAGAGTCAGTATGATGACTAGTATAAAAACAATGTCAAAAGAAAATGATTGTTCAAGATTTGAAAAAGGCAAATTATGAAATATTCAACTTAACAGAAAGGATAACTGCAACCAAGACTCCTGTGGATAGCATCGGTTCTTCCAAGTTAGAAACATGTACTGTTCAACATGAAAGTGTAAGTACGAATTGTGCTGTAAGTGCAAAGAAACACAGGGTTGTAGTTTTAACAGATGACTATGGAAATTATATTTACCACAAACTTTTTAAAGCATTAAAGTCAGAGTATACTCTTCAAGTAATAAGTAAACCATTTTCACGATTTAGGGACACAGTTTCGAGTGTTGATTGTTTCTTAAATGAACTCACAAGCACTGACTTTGTCGTAGTATTGCCAGGTGTGAACGACTCCAATGTTTCTTTGAGGGATGTTACATTGTTGGCTAACAAATGTTTTTATACAAATTTAGTTATATGTTCAATTCCTGTTAATCAAGGATGTAGTAGTAATAACGTTCTTTTTAATTTTAATACAGTCAATGATAAGCTGTACAGAACGATCACTAAACTGAAATATTTTACAAATAACATAGTTACTGGATTTACAGAATGTGTTTGGGTATGACGAGTTTGTGAGGAATAGCATATATTTGAATAACAAAGGTTTAATCAGGTTATCTGGGTTGATTGCCGGTTGTTTAGAGAAGTTTGCGCAGGACCGTCGACTGACGAATCTTATTCAGGTGGATTTGGCTGGGGGTTTCTCGGAGGCCAATATCGGGCCGGCAGTGGACTCAGACCAATCCCTGTTAGAGCCGGTTGTCCCCGATTGTAGTCGGGCGTCTTTTTTAGAAAAACGAAACGAACCGTCGGTAACAACGGATTGACAGGCAATCAAATATGTTTTTTTGTCTTAAACATACAGTCTATAAGAAATAAAATTGATGCTCTCAGTATTGCTTGAATCTGAAGGTGGGCCTGGCATTCTATTGATTGCTGAACACTGGTTAAAGACTGATGAACCTTGTTGTGTTCCTAATTATATTGTGTCATCTATATTTTGTCGAGGGGAGGCTGGCTATGGGGGGACGATGATTTTGATAAGGGAACAGTTCTTGAGAGGTTTTCCTGTAGTGAAGGTTGACAAGTATAATTTTATGATTTGTCCAGGTGAATTTGAGTTTTCTCTTGTTTATAATGAAAAAAATAATGTGTACATTCTTTGTATATACAGGCCACCAAAGGGCTGCATTGGCGATTTTTTGGTGAGGCTGGAAGCATTGCTGTCGGTCTTCTCATTGGGTTCAGGGATTGTATTGGCCGGAGATTTCAATGTTAATTTTGAGGACGAAGGATCGATGGATGTTCAGAGTCTTCGTAACTTGCTTGATTCATTTAATATTAACATGCTGGTAATGGAGCCCACACGCATCACAAACATTTCAAGTACTCTTATAGATTACTTTTGTACTAATTTCGGTAATAATGTACAATGCAATTTGTCTGTCGTGTCGTCTGGTCTATCGGATCATGAAGCTATATTTGCGGAGCATTGTATAAATTACGTGGAGGCTAGGAGAGTCAAATTTGGTAGAATATACAGTGGTACTAATTTTAAAAAGTTTAACATATCCTCAGCTGCAATAGATTGGCAGTTAATTTTTCAGACACCTGATCCACTTGAAAGTTTTAACCAAGTATTAGTAACTATTTTTAATAATAATTTTCCTCAAAAAAGGCTAAGACAAAAGAAAAAAAGCCTTGGGTAACACAGGGACTTAAAATTTCCTCAAAAAACCTAGATGCCTACATGGATTGAGAAAGTTTGATCGTTCTGAATTTTTGACAAATCATTTTAATTTATATAAGAGAATTTATAGGAAAGTTTTGCGAGCCGCGAAAAAAGTTTATTATGAAGGCCGAATTAATGATGCTTCAAATAAAACAAAGGAGGGATGGAGCATAATTAATGAATTGAGAGGAAAATCACGAAAATCTGATGACCAGAACAACCTGGATTCGAATGTTCTAAATGAATTTTATTGCTCTGTTGCTCAGAGTCTGGTGTGTGATCTGTGCTGCCAGATTGATCCCTTGTCGTTTCTGAACGGTGTGTCGGTAGTGGAAACATTTTATTTGCATCATACAGATATAGGAGAATTGAAGAGTATTTTCAAAGAGATTAAAAATAAAAATTCTGCTGGGTTAGATGATGTCCCATTAAAAATAATTGAGAATCCACCAGAAAATGCTCTGTGTGCACTAGTAAGAGCTATAAATAACTCTTTTGATTCAGGCATTTTTCCTTCATGTCTGAAGAGTGGTTTGGTTCGACCAGAGTTTAAGGGAGGCGATCCAAGTGATCCTTCTTGTTATTGGCCGATATCTGTTCTTCCTACTTTGTCCAAACTTGTTGAAAAGCTCGTAAAGAGTCGTATGTTATCTTTTATTGCAAGGCACAACTTGTTGAGAAGGTGCCAATTTGGATTTCAGAATTGTAAAAGCACTAACGATGCAATATTTAGTTTTTTGGAAAAGCTGTACTTGGGTCTGAACGATGGCGATATTGCTGCAGCTGTCTTTTGCGATTTTAAAAAGGCATTCGACTGCGTGAATCGCGAGGTACTGCTGGGGAAACTTCAGTGCTATGGATTTAGGGGAATTGCTCTGGCATGGATAACATCTTACCTTTCAGAAAGAACACAAGTGGTTAGAAATCAGGAGTGATTCACGATTGCTTAATAATCCGTATGGCGTGCCCCAGGGTTCTGTATTTGGACCCCTACTTTTCCTGTTATACATAAATGATCTGACAAATATTGATGTTAGTGGCCACTTCACTTTATTTGCCGATGATACGACAATTTTGTGGTTGGATCGATCTGCAAAGCATCTGGCTGATAAATTGTCAAGGGATATTCTGAAAATTAAGCAGTGGTGTGATGCAAATTGTTTGAGTTTTAATGTTGACAAAACAAATATTTTAACATTTAAATGTAATATTGATGATTTGAAACTTGACAATAATACCCTAGAAAATAAAAGTGTTGCAAAGTTTCTGGGCATGTATATTGATACAAAACTTAAATTTTCTAACCATATAACTTATCTTAATAAAAAATTAGCATCGGCGTGTTATGCTATTAGGGTTGTCAGTAATGGTTTGGGACACTCAATGACAAGATCTGTTTATTTTTCTTTGGTTGAATCGAATTTGAGATACGGTGTGGCATTTTGGAGTTTTAGTTCGAGTCGATTTTTGTGCTTCACAAGCGTGCCCTAAGATATCTGTGTAAATTGGGGCCGAGAGACCATTGTAGGCCATACTTTGTTCGCGAAGGGATCCTGACGTTGGTTTCTCTTTTTATTTTGGAAACGGTGGCCTTAGTTCACAAAAAATATAAGTACATTTTGCGGGAGAGTGTATACAATACACGTAATGGCTGTGATCTGCGGTTGCCGACACCGAGGAGTACCCTTACCAAGAACTCGTTAATCTATGAGAGCCTTAAAATTTATAATCATCTGCCTAACGAATGTAAAATTGTTGTGGATGATAGATGTTTTAGGAGATCGGTAAAGTTGTTGTTGCAGTTTAGGGCATATTATACTTTGGACGAATATTATAATGATGATTTTTAATATTTTTTGATTATTGAATTTAGAGTTCTATTGGTCCAGTGTTGGTGTGCTTTGTGTGTGTGGCATAGTTTTTATTTTATTTTAAGATGTAAGCATGTGTTGTCTTTTCCTTTTATTGTACCTATATATTTTAGTTGTAATTTTTCTTTTTTATTATACCTAGCTTTGTTATGAGGACTTTGTTCTTTAGAACAATAAAGCATATTTATTATTGTTATTATTATTATTATTATGGTATGGTTGTGATTGTATTATTTTGACTTTTATGATTTAGTACACCCTTATGTATTATATATAGGCTTTACTTCTAGACATGTTGTCTTGACGGATATCTTTTTAAAACAACTATATCTTTACTTAAATGAGGGAGAGGTTGCCGCTGCGGTATTCTGTGATCTCACTAAAGCATTCGATTGTGTCAATCATGGAGTACTGCTCGGTAAGCTTGAAATCTATGGTTTCCGAGGCGCGTTTTTGACTTGGGTGAGATCGTACTTGACCAATCGTCATCAGTCGGTCATTCTTGGCAGCGAAGTATCATCAACTTTAAGATTAACTTCCGGTGTCCCGCAAGGGTCTGTCCTTGGGCCGTTGCTTTTTTTGATTTATATCAATGATATTGTAACTTTGAATGTATCGGGCGCATTCACTATGTTCGCGGATGATGCAACCATTTTGTGGCATTTTAAAGGCAATGACCATTTGGAAGACGTTATTAGTGGCGATTTGGTAAGTCTAAAAAACTGGTGCGATGCAAATTTTCTGACTATTAATATATCGAAGACAAACATTGTTAGCTTTAAGTGTGGGGTGGAGAATGTGTTTTTGAATGCAGAGAGGATACGGAATGTGGACTATAATAAGTTTCTGGGTTTAGTTGTGGACAATAAATTAAAATTTGATCAGCATATTCTGCAGTTGTCCACCAAGCTGTCTAGAGGTTGCTATGCTTTGAGGGTCGTTTCTCAGGAGCTGGATGGTGCAACAGCTAGGAGTGTATATTTCGCCCTTATAGAGGCTCACTTAAGGTATGGCATATGTTTTTGGGGTGCGTGTTCGGGTTATTTGTTCAGGACCATTTTTCTTCTTCAGAAGAGAGCCCTGAGATTCATGCTTGGGATGAAGCGACGGGAGTCTTGTCGTCCTTTGTTTGTCCGGAATAATCTTTTAACACTTCCTTGTATTTTCATCCAAGAGACAGCCTGCCTCATTCATAAGAAATTTAGACATGAAATTCAGGCCACACCGTTCTACTCTGTGCGAAGTACTCACACCGCGGCACTTCCTATACCAACCTCTACTTTGGTCAAAAACTCTTTTATTTATAATGGTAAAAAAATATTTAACCGCCTTCCGCGACAAGTTAGAAAGATTGTGTGTGCTAGAAAGTTTAAAGCGGAAGTGAAGAGGGTGCTTCTGGATAAAGCCTATTACTCTGTCTCGGATTTTTTTGCCGATTCTTTCTAGTAATGTAGCAATATTGTATGTACCTGCTTGTTTTTTGTTAAAGTGTGACGCTCCGTTATGTACGTTTTATATTCCTTGTTTTATCGGTTAACAACATTTCATAGACTAGGGATGTATATGATGGTATTATTTGTAATCTAGGTTGTAGGGTTTTATAATGTGATATGTTATTGGTCAGGTCATTACTTCATATTTTATATTAATAGGGCATAAAGATTTTAATTCTGTTTATATGTATATTGTTACAGTTTGCAGTTAGCTATATTATAGTTTTGCTTTGTCAATGAGATTCTGTCTTATGATAATAAAGCTGTTTTGAGTTTGAGAGTTTTGAGTTTATCATTGTGTTTCACCATGTCTTTATTACTATTTTTATTTTTTGTAGTTACTTGTTTATATGATTTATTGTTTTATTGTCATATTGTATTGTTTGACTTAAGTATTAGTTGCTTCTGTTTATTTTATAATTTCATAGCATTCCTTAGATTACAATTTAATGACTTTTAATAAGGTTTCCCTTATTTGAATTACCTATATATTATTATATGGGTTATATTTTTTAGAGTAAAAAGCTTTGTAAATGAGACCATGTCTTTGTACAATAAAGCATATTTGATTTGATTTGATTTGATAGGTATTAGTGCTTCCACTTATGCTAGTTATGGACTCTTATTTTGGTGTGAATAATTGATTGTTGTTTTTATTGTTTCATGCTACTTTTTGTGTGTATTTTTTTTTATTAAGCTCAGCTTTGTCAACGAGAAATCATTTTCTTCAGATAATAAAGCATATATTGATTGATTGTTTGATTATTGATATACAAAATATTAATTACATTTTTAATTCTTTTACCATAACCTATTTTATTATTTACACTCAAGTTATTATGAACACTTGATTCAATCAGTCTCTGGATTTATAGAACATTGAGAGATGCTAAAAAGTTCTTGTGCTTTTCAAAATTAAAATGTTTAATGTCTATATTTTGCAGCCAGAAGGTACATGTATGATTAAATAAGATGTAATTGATTCATGCTATTTTTTTCTGCTTATACTTAGTACAGTTATTTCTAACTGCACCCACAGGCATTTAAATACTTAGATGCAGTGCTATGCAATTAGAAATAAACAATGGCTATTAAGACACGAGTATGAAAGTTACGATTCAAGCTGTAGGTGAGTGTCATAACGAATGTGAGGATCTTGATAGCCATTAAATGTGAGTTGCACACACTATTTTTTCTACGACCAGTCATAATAATGATAAATAATCTTTAATTTTTAAAATTTACTAAGTAATTATCTATGAACTGTCAAAATTGATAAATTTTTGATCGGTCACGATCATGGCTGTCTTTCATATTGATATCGACCGAATATCACTCAACGCCACCTGTGGTGTTGCATCACTGTGATGTTGAATTTTGATTGTTTCATAATGAGCTTCATTATGATACTGGTAGTAAATATCTAATGAATTAAAGTATAGCAGAAAAATTAATGTAAGGCAATGAATAACAGAAACTAGGTAAGTAATCAGCCACACGCAAAACATGAAATGACCAAATAAGTTACAATTAAGTACTTACTCAATAAGATATTGATCTTTTTCTTCTTTGATCAATTCAAGGTGCATTAAGTTGATCATACTGAGAATAATTCTCTTCTTTAACTGTATTTGGGAGCCTTTTCAGTAGAATTAACTCTGATATTGGCCTACCCCAAATTACTAGACATAATAAAATATTAGAACTGTTTGATGCACTGGGGAAACCATGCGTTCTCTTTAATTGGTAGCGACATTTAAGTTAGTTTTTGCACAGAGCAAGTTAATTGATAATCCTGTTTTTACAATAAATTGATTGTTACTTGCCGAATAACGAAAAATCTTAAATAAAAAGAAAACAATGGACAAATCAGCTGTTGTTTGTGTTGTGTTTGTTTACCACCACCCCGTTGATAACAAGGCCCAATAACCAAGAAAAGCAGTAACCAATATGGCCTCCCGATCCGGGGCGAAAATTGGACGCTGGAAAGGTCCAATTTCGAGTTTTTTAATGCAAAATATTTTTAAAATAGTGAAATTTGTGCATTAACAGTAAAAAATTTATAAAAGGTATGTAATTTATTCTGTTAATGGCAAGGACATTGCCCTGTGTTCGTGAAAATAAACTCTTAACCCTACATATAGACTCTATACACTACACTTCCTAATTATTCTACATTATAATAATAATAATAATAATAATAATAATAATAATAATAATAATAATAATAATATGCCTTTATTTCCAACAGGTTAAATACCCAATTACAGGAAATTCAAAGTATATATAAGAAGAAGTTATATAAAGAAAAAGAAGTTATCGTATATCTTAAGTAAATTACAAAACCGCAATAGAAGACTACAAACAAAATATACAATGGAAAACAATGGAGAAAGATCAATTTAGCGATGTTCAACATTTAATCTCCGGCATCGACCGTGCGCATGTGATTTAAAATAAAAGTTAAATTATCGTTGTGAATGTCACACGTGTCACCAATGGAATTAAAGTTCTTACACATAAAGTAAATTGGACTATGATATAGTATGTTGGATCGGGCGGTGTCCGAGTTGAAGGCAAGTCGCTGTCTGGATTCAGGGCGTGGTACACGAAAGGAAATTCTTTGTAAGAGAGAAGGACAATCGATAATGTTGTTCAGTAACTTAAATAGAAATTTTACGGATTGCATCTCTCTCCTTTTCGCAAGAGGCAGTTCATTATACTTCGTGAGCAGTGTATAATGGTCGAAGCCCCTTGTAGGGTAGACACCATCATCCTTTAGCGCCTGGCACTTAAGGAATCGCCGCTGAACTGATTCCAGTAGTTGAGTGTGGCAGTCGTAGATCGGGAACCAGACAAGAGAACCATAGTCCAGCCTGGACCTGACAGTTTCGAAGCACAAAACCCAGCATCCGTGATACTTTTAAGACAGCGTCATCAATGTGAGGAATAAAAGAAAATTTTTCATCAAAGGTGACTCCGAGATCTTTAAAGCTGCTAGTCCTGGCAAGAGTTGTCCCATTAGCTAAGTAATTGACGATGTGTGGATTATTAATGCGAAAGTAGCTGGTAACATTACACTTAGCGACATTTAGATTAAGTCGGTTCAGACTGCACCAATGGCTTACAATATCGATATTCGACTGCAACAGAGCGCAATCGGCAGCGGAATTTATAGAGGAAAATAGCTTTAGGTCATCTAACCTTTGGCAGGTGAGCATAGTGATAAGGACGTTAATGTAAATGTTAAATAGAAGGGGACCCATATTAGAACCTTGGGGAACTCCCGAGGTGGAGGTAAAGCAAGCATATTTAAAGCCCTCAACCGACACATACTGGGAACGGTCAGTCAGGTAGGAGCCGAAAAGCTTTACTAAGTGATCGGAGAAACCAAACTGACGCTCAAGTTTATTTAATAAGATGAAATGATCAATCTGATCAAATGCCTTCTGAAAATCTGTATAAACCACGTCAACCTGACCTCTGTCATTAAGGAGTTCGCACACAAATTGAGAAAACGATGCCAGGTTTGTAGTGCATGATCTACCGGCAACAAAGCCGTGCTGCTCATCGGAAAGCATTGGTTTAACCTTTGGAAAAATCAATTTGTAAAGCGCCAGTTCAAATAACTTTGAGAAGTTACATAGGATAGATATAGGGCGGTAATTTTCTACTACGCCAGCGTCGCCCTTCTTAGAGATGGGACATACTTTTGCTTGCTTCCAGATATCGGGAAAAACGCCGGTGTTTAGGATAAGAATAAAAATATGAAGCAGAGGGTCCAATAAGGCAACAGAGCAATCTTTAACTAGAAAGCTAGGAATCAGATCAGGGCCGGAGGTAATTTTATTCTTAAGACACTTGCTTGCTGCTAAGATATCGCTGGCCGTGAACGCTGCTACATTAATATAAGTTGAGGAAGCTTCAGACACAAAAGGATGCTCACTATGGGCTGAGTTTGTATAAACGCTTTTGAAATATTCACCAAAAGCTGAGACAATGCTGTAAGGGGTGTCATAAGATCTGTTGGAGAATTTCATTGAGCGAGGAATTTGGGACTGGTTTTGTTTCCTTTGAATAAAGAACCAAAAATTACTAGGATCTGACGTTATTTTGTTTTCCAGACCCAGGACGTAGCCACTGTAGGCTTTTGCGGTCTGCGCTTTAATGTCTTTGCGCAAGGACCTGAAACGCTCTAAGTAGCTATTAGACTTGAGGGTTTTAAAGTCACGTAGTGATTTTTCCTTTTTATAGATATTACGTATAATGTCAGCTGAGAACCATGAAGGAAAGCGTCTTTTACGTTTTACTTTTAGAGGTACTGCCTGGCGAAATATATTGTTTAATATGTCATAAAACACATTGCATGCAGAGTTGACGTCCTGCTGAACTATAATAGGTGACCAATCAGCGTTAAGTAATAGATGATACAAGAGCGGAAAGTTTGCCTTCCTGAAGTTGTATTCCCTTGTGGCGTCCTTGTTAACTGGTAAGTTATTGTGAGAGGATAGGCTTGCGTGAAATTTAAAGGACAATGAAGGATGATGGTTATCTTCCGGAACAAGAGGTGCACCGCTGTTCAATACAGCGACATCAAAGTTTGCATAGATCAGATCCAAACAGCGAGAGTTGCCATTAACGACATTGTTGAACTGCTTACAGTTAAGAAAATCAAAAAAGTTAGTTAAAAGTTTATGTTTGCCATTGGGACACGCGGGGTTTTCATTGATAGTTGGTACGTTAAAATCACCTAAAATAATTACATGTTTACTGTAAATTGCATCAACTGTTGAAAGAACCTCGAAAAAGTATTCCAATTGCGCAGAATCGATGGTGGGAGGAATATACAGTACAAAAATATACAGGAAGAAATGGTTAAATTGAATTTTACACCCCACCAACTCAATCTCCGGCACCTCATTGTGGACCACTTAAAGGTTGATAGTCTCTGAGTGAAAATGGTTAAGCACTCCCAACAAAACTCCACCGCCCCTAGATGCAGCTACGAGATCAGTTCTTCTGTCCGAGCGGTACATTACATATGAACTAGGAAGGATTTCGCTATCAAATATATCATTTTGAAGCCAAGATTCAGTGACGAATATAATATCATAGCCGGAAGTGGACGCGGCACTGAAAAAGCTATGTGTCTTGGTACGTAGGCCGCGGACATTCTGGTAGTAACATGTAATTACCTTATCTAAGGAGAGTGAAGAGGCTGCGCCCGCGTCTGGTTTTTTGTTGCTATTGAGGGACTACCATTAATGTATTTAATGAAAAGATTATCCTCACCATTGTCCCTGCATGTCTTTAACTCTTCCTTGACTTCATTAAGTTGGTTCAACTGAGTCGGAGTTAGGTCAGCTTTGATGTATACCTTCCTTCCTGAGAACTTGCTTCTGTTCTTCAGCAGCACATCCCGACAGTCATCCAAAATGATCCGGACTGGCCTGCAGCCATTACGGTTGGGCTTTCCAACTCTAGATGCCTTTCTCACAGGGATGTTACGATTCAACACTTCATTTAGCAAGGTAGAGATCTCGGCTAAATTTGACGGGTCCCCGGACGGTTCAGGTTTTAGGTTAAAAATCATAACATTCGAATTACGCTTTTGCCTTTCAAATACCTCCTGGATAACAGTGCTACTAGTAACCGGCTGAGAAGGTGGTTGTGGATAATGTGACCGTGGCATAGTGGACAATAGCTTAGAAGATGAGGTAACCTCGTCACTGAGTGCGTCCAACCTTGCCCTAACCCTTTCAAGCTCGTCAACAACAGAGGGCAAACCAGATATTTTCGCTTTCAGAGCTCCGACGTCTCTTTCCAGGGCTCCCACACGGTCGATTAATCCCAATAACTGTTTGACATTGGAAAGGCAATCCTTACAGTAAAAAGGCAATGATCTTTTACTTAACAGAACAGCCCTTATTTCAGTAGCGCTAATATCACAGCAATCCTGACACACCACGTTCTTACAGTGATCACAAGGGTAGCCAAAAACCTCTCCATTTCTACAATTAAATAGTTATAGTTTATAGTTATGGACTGATTGTTCTGGTACAAGGTGTGTTTCCACAAATATCTGTTATAATTTCAGAACTGATAACACCTAATAACATCTAAAATAACTGAAATTTTAATAGTCACATACAGTCTGGCTGATGCCTGATGTAAAGAAACAAGCTCTTAAAGCTTTTTATTTTGTGGCTTTATAATAATGCCTACTAACCTATCTACTGACTCTACATATAAGTTTTAGGTAACCACAGGTTTGGTTTTAATACCTCAGTTTTACTTAGGATACCTATACTCTTTTATTTGTAGCATTATTAAATATTGATTAAGATTAAGTGCTTCTGTTGATTTAGGTACGTATTATAATAATTAAGGTATGTTGAAGCTTTGGTTTAAGTTTACTCACTTTAGTTGAGACTTTTAAATAATTGTATATAATAGTGTCAAGTGAATTGATCACATAAAGAGAATTATAAAAAATAGGTCCAAAGTGGTAATTTTCTCATCTTCAACTGGTTATATACGAAATTCCTTGCATAAACGTGCAGCTGTGCACCGAGCAGGCGTGGATCCAGAATTTATCTGAGAGGGAGGACGATTTAGAGTAAAGGGACAAAACGCACTAAGGAACAATATAACAAAATCAAGCAACACAATTATTATATTAAACATTTTAATTTCAGGGGGGGGGGGGGGGGGGGCGAGCGAGACGGTAACCTATTTGAGCTTTGCAAGGGGAGTGGACAGATACGGGTGCGCGCAGTACGTGTGATCAAAAATCGAACGGACGCCATTAATAGAAGCCAGACATTCAAAGCGGCACCTCCTTGTATTTTGGTGATTTTTGTTGTGAAAAACTCTCAAAATACTTCAATTTGTCCATAACAATATATGTTTTGTTGTTCTTATGGCTGTAAAAGTCGCAATGCCCGAAAGGAGCCTGGAATTACTTTTCACAGGTAAATATATTCTACCCCTAGTTCTTGCTGACGCTAATATTTATTATTTATTTTCTTTGTGTGAGCTGAGATATAGATTATTTCTAAATATGATATTACGACTATACTTCAGGCTACCTTTCTTTGTAATTTTATATTAGCTTTGTTAACATTTTCAGTCATGATTGCTAATAAGAATCACATAATTATCCTTGAAAATGGGCTGTCGCGCAGTGGCGTACATTGTTTTGATCTTTTAAGGAAATATATTTGTTATATTTCAATCATTGCATTTTGTGATTTAAGCCAGTAATAGAAGTATTATGGAGTATAAAATAACAGATATAATTTAGTGACGAAAATGTACCTAATAAGGCATATGCTTGCTGGGATTATAATAAAATATTCATGAAACGGCACTGCTCGAGAATGCGTGAAGCCTTTGACGACGATTGACGCTTGTCAAATCGTGGAGCCAACCCGTAACCCGAGTATATCCATGGTGGATGTACTCGGCCGTAACAGAATAGCTGCCGGTTTTACCCGTCCACTCCCTTCCCTTGTCAATGTATTCGAGGGTCGCCACAGCTCCAGCTAGGCTCGAACCAAGAGTCTAGGGAACCCACTAACAATACTTTTTGATGCGAAAGCTGCGGTCATGCGCAATGGCGAAACAAGAATAGGTATTATCACTAGAATAAATAACAACTATTCCTGTGGGTATTATTATGGCTTTGCATGGCCCTACTCGATTTGCTCGCTACGGTGGCGCAATCAACAAGAACTAACCAAAACTAACCCAAGGCTTGCCCAAAATTAAGCCAAAAAATAAACTAATAAAAAACAAACATAACTTTAAAAAATGTAAATGCGAGAATCGAACCAGCGGCGTACAAATAACAAGTAGAACGAACGTCTAATTACTACATCTCCGAGGCGTTGAAAGCATTTCGCTAGACCGTAAAGACATTGATAATTCCGATGCAATCGGCCATTACGCATGTCCGTAGCTTTCGCATCGAAAAGTTAGCGGGTGCGCTAGACGCCTCTAGCTAGAACGCAGGAACACTTGAAATTAAAGTCGCTCGAGCCCAAAGAAATGGAAGAAACATAACAGAACGTAGAGAGAATTCCTAAATGTTTCATATATAGCACGCAGACATCATCTACACGAGTCCTGCCACGAGACGAGTCCTGGGCTTGCGCGCGCATTATAAACACATTTCTGACAAATAGACCGTGCATGTACAAGTCGGAGCCTCCAGGAGAATATACTCGACATACTGAACGGTCTAAAAATAGTATCCCTGTCCACCAAGTTGTAGCATTACAGTAGTCTTTACTGGCTGAATTGCTCACGAAAAGGCCAACAAAAAACATTCGCCTCTAGCGAGGCGCGGTTACAAACCATAATGACAGTTGGGTGGGCGTGGCTTGAATTGTTTACTATTTAGAGGGTTTGTTTGAATGTCTTGACGATCCGGCGAGTTTTCTGTAACGGTTCTGGTTGCTCTCAGTTGCAAAGCTTTTTTTTTTGTTGTTTGCAAAAAGTTTTTTTTTATTAATTTTGGGTACGCCTTGGGTTAGTTTCTTTTTCTTGAGCCCCCGTAGCGAGCGGAGGGCCACGCGTGAGTGAAATATTAAATGTTCTAAAATAGTAAACAAGCCATGTTCCGCCCATTATGGTTTATAACCGCTGCTCGCTAGAGTCGAGTACAAAGACCTACTTCTGCTGTCTTTATAGTGTTTGGTCCGAATATCTGTATTCAGCAATCAACACACAGTTGATTTGGTAACGCCCTCTTGTAACGGGGTGGAATGGTACTGCTACTAGCCAGTTGCCAGCAGGACCCTCTTCCAGCGCTTAGTTAGATGCAGGGCGACCTTCCTGCGTAATTTACACGTTGTTCCAGTGTGAGGGACCTATTTGGTGGGAACCTCCAGTAAGACGGGCTCCAGTGCTCCTGGAACTTCCCAACTTTTGCACAAATATAAGCTAATGCATTGCACGACTGAGTTCCTATGCAAGGAGGTTTCGCACACTGTGGGTATAACTATTTTCTGTTAGAGACTCCAGAACCCCGCAAGATATACCCCCGAATAATCCTGTTTACAGTTTTGCAGATGGCAGTACCCTTGTCTCCCAATTTAGATCAGAAAAACCCTTACCAGCGACTGAGACTTATCAGCGCAGACAGGAGCAGATTACAGCAATTAATCTAGACGTGGTGAAAGTCCAAACTTGGGGCGACAGAAATTTAGATCAGTTCAATGCAACAAAGACCCAAGCAGCCACGTTTACCATAAGGGCCAATACGGCGGGCCCTGACATCATTATGGCAGGATCGACAATTCCTTCATCCTCGTCACTCGGACTACTGGGTGTCTCAGTCAACAGCAAATGTCCTGGCATGAGCACGTTGCTAACGTCGCAAAATCAGCCTTCCAGAAGCTTGGTGCGCTATTTCGCAACAAAAAACTGTATAAACCGCAGCAGATCCGGATAGTCTTGAACACCGCATCAGACATGTGGCCAGCAGATGTTCCCAGGATTTGGACCGCCTCATCCCGCCCCTGGCAACGCCTGTCAGGCAGTCACGACAGACGGCAAAAGCGCACCAGTTCGTCGTACAACTGAAAACATCTAGAACATCGCTTTACAAGAACTCCTTTGTCTGGCGCACTGCATCACTGTGGAACTCATTCCCAGGGCATCTGTTTCCCCCGAATTGCAACCTACAACTATTCAAGAACCGTGTCAATCAACATCTCCGCACACACACCGCTTGTCGAGCGCCATAGGATCTCCCTTTTGTGCCACTGCCATGAAAAAAGAAGTCACTTTCCATTGTGTAACGGATCAAGTGTACTATCATGGGTTAAGGATATAATACAATATTCAGGATCTGGGTGTGATTCCGAACCGGAAACTCACATTTGTTTGTCTTATAGAGGAGATGTCCAACAGGGCTCTGAGACTGTTGGGATTTGCTATCAGATATATGAGACCTTTCGGCAATGTTTACATTCTTAGAAAAGTGTATTGTGCTGTTGTTCGATCGAGCTTGGAGTATGCATGTACAGTTTGGTCGCCATTCTATCAATGACACATGGTCCTCTTAGAAAAATTTCTAAGGCCTATTGAAAATATAAATTATGATGAACTTTATGCATTTGCTGGACCTTCCAAGATTGAGAAGGATTTGTGTAAACTTTTAAGGTTGTTGAATGGAACAATGTGCTCTCCTCCTCTTCTTGGTCGGGTTACTCTGCATGTCCCTGGTAGGTATAATAGGCAAGAATATTTATTTCGAACGCGATTTCATAGAACCAATAATTGACAGGATGTGTAGGTTCGCCAATGCCTTGCCTGATGTCGATATTTTTGGTATGTCTTTCCCTCAGTTTAGGTCCCGCATAAAGATTATAATATTGTGTTGCTATTTGATGGCGATCACTTATTTGGCATGAATCTGGAATATATATTCATGCTTCGATTGTGGTCAATTTTTTTTTATATTAAGAACTGTCAATGGTTGTATTGTCTATGTAATTTATTGTTTTAAAAGCTGATCGGTGTAATGAGACTAATATTTTCAGGTCTACCAGACAAGTGCTTACTGATCATATATTATATATACATGGTACCATGTGCATTGATGCAAGATACAATGACTATGAATACTGGTGGCGGAGTTAGTGTATCTCTATATAATTTTAACCCGGATTTCTATTATTTTAAGTTGTTGTTAGTGTCGAAAACTTCTGGATAGTGGACTGTATCAAGTCATAATCCACTAGTTCTATTTTAATGTGATATATTTTTACTATTTTTAGAAAAAACAAGCAGCGTGCCTGTACTACATGACAATACTTATTTTTCCAGAAAATGACACTTACTGGTTGTTGCGCATTGCCGTGGAGACAATAATAGACATAATTATCTCCTTTAACTGGCTATTCTACAAGGATGTAAACCTTTTATATGTTTCATTCTATAATATTAGTGGCTCTAACATGCCGGCCACCTTGAAATATACATATTTCAAACAGGAACTAAATACTTAAAGCACTAAAATTAAGAATAATTATTACATATCAGTAAAAACATACTTTTTTTTTAAACACATTCTTTTTGAAAACTAAAACTTAACTTTAATGCTAAAAATTAGTGTCTTAATGGTTCTAAGATTGTCCTTTTCATCAAATCTTGAAGTAAATAATTTATGTTCATTAATTTGTCTTTAATTGAGTTTATTTAAACCTTCACAGTCGCGTCGCTTCATTGGGTAACAGACAAATTTAACTTATTGCACGTTTAAATATGCTGCCATCACTAACCGCACATTTATAACTCTTGTAACACCATCAGTCCCAGGAAACAGTTCAGCAACTCTTGCAAGTTTCCACTGAAGAGGTGGCAGATGATCCTCCTTAATGACTTGGCAGATGATCCTCCTTAATGACTACCAGATCTCCAACCTTCAAGTTATTCGGTCCATGTCGGTTCCATTTTTGGCGGTGTTGTAATTCTGACAAGTACTCCTTATACCACCGCTTCCAGAGGTGCTGTGTCATTCGTTGCAGACGTTGAAATCTAGTTAGACGATTTTCCTTGACTTCAGTTACGTCAGCGTCCGGAAGAGAAATCAAAGGCCTTCCAATTAGGAAATGACCCGGCGTTAGTGGAGACATATCCTCAGGGCTAGAGGACAACGGGCTTAAAGGTCTGGAGTTTAAGATAGCTTCGATTTGTTGTAGTATAGTCGTAAAGTCTTCATAGTCAAGGTATGCGTTCCCGACTACGCGTTTCAAATGAAACTTGAAGCTTTTGACCCCGGCTTCCGAAATTCCACGAAAGTTTGGTGCCCGAGGAGGGATAAAACGCCAATTAACTCCTTCGTCGACCATGCTATGCTTAATTATATCCGAGTTTAATTTTAAAAACCTTTTTAACTCTGAATTTGCCCCAATGAAATTGGTCCCATTATCAGAGAAAGTATTCACTGGTTTACCCCTTCTAGCCACAAACCGCCTTAATGTAGCTAACAATGCATCACTGGACAAGCTAGTGTAGTATAACGTACCCGGGTCGATTCAACATAGTTGAATCAGTTAAGTAAAATTGTGCTTTATCTTTATTTTGCCAATGATCGTCAAATCAGATTAAAAAGAAATGGATTAAAAAGAGGACCAATACCTACGTTGTGTTATTATTATATCTTGCACAATTTTACTCACTCATCATGCGCTTCAACGGAACACATTTAGGGAAATTTGAGGGCAAGGTGCGTCATGTAAATTAAACCACAGATTCCTAATACGCCTAATTTATTAAAGAAAAGCGTGCCAGAGTCAGCCTGGAATTCACGAGGGGAAAGAGTACGGCAGAGAAACCCTCGATCTTAATTCCTAAACCGAATTATGCTGTATAATCTATTAGTATTATAATTAATTGAATTACTGTCTCCCGTACCACAATTTGTAGTTCTACACTTGTAGCAATACATTTAAAACTGAAGAGATAGCTCTTCGGTCGGGAATCGAACCCGAGTCTCCCGCGTGCCAGACGCGGATGTGATAACCACTACACTACCGAAAAGGGGTGTTAGTTAGCCAGTCGCCGCTGGAGGGTACTGAGGTTCTGGGATACGGAGGCTACTCAGCTAAAGTTGAAATTAGGGCCAATATCTCTAGAATGATCATTACATTTATAACTAGGATATTCTCCCGTCAGGGTAGGAAAATGTTAGTAATTTCACAAAAGCTCTTACTTGCAATCACAGTCATACTAAAACCAAAATTCCAGCACGAAAAGACAGCAAACAATACATTTTTGTTTTCATTTAAAGCAGTGTTGTTCACAGCATAAAACGATTTCATTAAATATACACGATCAAATATGAATTATCAATGAGAATAAAAGAAATAATAATTGTGCAAATTATGTCAATAACAATATCAAAATATATCCACGTGTTATGTCATCAAATATTAATTATCAATGAAAATAGAAGAAATATTTATGCGAATTATGTTAATAACAATATGAAAAGGTATACACATGTTAGACCATCAAATATTAATTATCAATGAGTATAAAATATATAATGGTACAAATTATAATAATAACAATATTATAAGTTTCATTTTACCGACTTGTAATGACATAATATTGCAACACAGAAGCAAAACAATTCACCAAAACAATCCGTACACCCCGCTGGTTTCTGACTCTCCATATTTTTACGTTCTCGAGCAATCCCTTTCGGATCTCCTCCAAAAAACCTCGCAAAAACTCGACTTCAATTTATGACTTGATTTTATCTTTTACATGTATAAGGGGTGTCTCAAAATATATACATATATAGGGTGTCTCAAAAATTAATGTATCAGGTTCAATGAAATAGTATTTTACAGAGGTGGGTTATCTCACTAGTTACCAATTCTAAATGAATTGCTTTTGTTGCCATACATACAAAGACACAAACATAAGCCTTAACTAATTTATAACCTCGGGTTTTTCTATCCTTTATAGGAAAATAACCTGCATAGTCACAACCTGTATTCGAAAATGGAGCACATTGCGTAACTCTCTCAGGGGGTAAATTTCCCATAATATACTCACAAGTTTTAGGTCTTGTTTTAAAACAAATAATACAATTATGAACAATATTTCGAGCCAAATTTCTTCCGGAAATCAGCCAATACTGCTCACGCATCGCATAAAGCAGATTTAAATGTTCATTAAGCATTACATTTCTGTTAATCTATGTTTATTATGTAAGATGATAGGATGTTTTTTGGCAAATGAAATATCAGCTTTTTGTATTCTGCCGCCTACTCTTATTATATCGTTTTCCAAAAATGGATTTAAGGATTTTATACTACTTAAATGGCTTACCGTGCCCTTATTTCTTAGATCATATAACTCCGATTTAAAACATTGTAATTCAGCAACCTTAATAATATCATTAAGAGCGTCATTTAATTCTTGACAATTTAACTCACCAAAAATTCGATCTGATTTTTTATGTCTAGTGTTATATAAAAATCTTCTGCATAAAGCAACGACTCTCTGTAGCGTAATTATACCTACTGGAAAACTTGGAAAATATGTCCCAATTATTATCAGCAATCGCTATATTAGACTGAACCTTTAGTTCCGGTATATCAAGTTTTAACTTTACTTTAGATTCAGGCCAAAGTGACTCATCTAGGCTTAACCATATAGGTCCCTTAAACCAAAACCTATTATTAATTAGACTTTGTGCTGTTGTACCGCGAGATATTAAGTCAGCTGGATTATCTTGTGACTTTACGTGAAACCAATAATCTGGATTGGTTTTTTCTTGAATGTAACCTACCCTATTACACACAAATTTTTTCCACCGTTCTGGGTTACCCTTAATCCAGCACAAGGTGATTGTGGAATCACTCCAATAATAATATTTATGAAAATTAATTTTCAAAGAATTCTTAACCTTTTCCGCCAACTTAGTACCCAACACAGCACTTGATAGTTCAAGTCTAGGAAGTGTTACAGGACGAACTGGAGCAACTTTGCTCTTAGCTGTTATTAATTTGCATGAAAATTCATTATTATCAAATTTACATCTTATGTAAACACAAGTGCCATAGGAAGTTTCAGATGAATCACAGAACGTATGCAATTCAATAAAAATAGGATCTTTACAAAAAACATGCCTTGGAATTTTTATTTCATTTACATGCACCAAATCCCTACAAAACAGAATCCAATTCTCGCGAAGATCACCTCGAATTTCCTCATCCCAAGAAAGTTTATTCTTCCATAGTACCTGCAATATTATTTTAGCTCGTATGACAACTGGCCCTAATAAACCTAAAATGTCAAAAATCTGACCTATCATTGACAAGATCGATCTTTTAGTTATAGAATAATTTTCAGAAAAATTCTGTACTTTATATTCTATTGTGTCACTTTTTGCATTCCAATAAACTCCCAACGTTTTAGTGCTTTCATTTTCACTTAGATTTATAATGCTTACATCTAATGAAGAATTGATGTCAAATTCATTAAATAATTCGGTTACATTTGAAAGATATTTTCTTAACTCGAAACCTGCACTGGTAAGGATTTTGCTTACATCTTTTTGTAATTGCAATAATTCAGCCTTATTATCTGACCCAGCCAGAAGGTCGTCCATATAAAAACAACTTTTTATTACTTCACTAGCTAGGGGATAAGCCGTTTTATTATCTAAAGCAAGTTGCAACAAACAACGAGTTGCAAGAAAAGGCGACGACGCCAACCCATAAGTAACAACATTTAATTGATAACATTTTAAATTATCCGATGGATTGCTTCGCCAAAATATTCTTTCATAACATCTATCGGTCTCCTCAATAATGACCTGCCTATACATTTTTGAGATGTCGGCATTTAAAACATAACAATATCTCCTAAAATTTAACAAAATTGTCATCAAATCATTTTGAATGGTTGGGCCCGAATACTGAATATCGTTCAACGATAACCCTGTATCAGTGGAAGCCGAACCATTGAAAACAACACGAACTCGAGTTGTAAGGCTAGACGCCTTGATAACAGCGTGATGACTCATGTAATAAGCATCACTAGAGTCCGATAATTCTTGAACATTACTTGTCAACAACGACATATGCCCTAGCCTTTCATACTCATTCATAAATTCCTCGTATTCGCTTTTCAATTCGAGATTTTTCAAAATGCGCCGTTCTAAATATTCAAAACACTTTAGCGCGTTTTGCTTAGATTTGCCTAATTTATTTTTATTTTCTTTAAACGGAATTTTAACAATGAAACGCCCATTTAAATCCCTTTTAAAGTTATTTTTAAAGTGTTCTTCACACACGTCATTAGACTTTACAACACTCTCAACTTCTTCTATCTCCCAAAAACGCGAAAGATTTATATCAATTTTATCTTCTAATATTCAAAAAGTCAAGATTAAATCTACAAACAGGAATAGGTTGTGTTATTTGAGGCAAAACAAAACACGTAATATTTTCAGAAAAGTCTCCATTATGGCCATTTATTTTAAAATCAGTCTTATAATTTGTGGAAGTAGATTCGCTATTTCCAATACCTAATATTGAAATATTAATCCTTTGCATATTTAAATTAGCCTTTCTGCAAAAACTCTCAGTAATAAAATTCGATTGAGACCCAGGATCAAGGTTTTAACCTTGATTTTCTTTATTAAATATAAACACTTCGGCGGTAGACAATAAGGCATATCTATTTGCTTGTCCAAAGAGAGACAATTGCGATGCAACAGCAACGATAGCGCTATTCTTATCTGGATCTTTACGGTCCATACGATTACCAATACCTGCTTCTCGCTCTTGCACAGTCGGCGATGTCGCACTCGCAGAAACGTAGCTGACAATTGGATCAATGTTGTCGATTTTCTCTGGGCCACGCCTTTCATAATTTTGTTCAGACCTATTATGATGCACACCGTCCGCAGTCGAATGCTCATCCACGTGTAACATGGAATTAATATATCTAGAACATTTTCTAAAATGTTCTTTTGAACATTTTTGAACTGAATGATTTGGATTAAGACAATTTAGACACAATTGTAGTCTTTTAACCTCGTCATTTCTTTTATTAAGATCTAATTTCAAAAATGAATTACATTTAAAAATTGAATTTACCTTTAATATTTTGCTTATAGAATTTATTATTATCGCTCTTAACAACTGCCATTTTTTCAAGAAGTTCACATTTTTCTTTTAAAAATACTGTAACATCATTTAAGGTAGGAAGCTCACCTTGATGCTTATACGATTCCCAATCGCGTCTTGTGCGACTATCAAATTTACTTGTAAGTAAGTAAACTAACAAAACTGACCACTGATCTGTGACTTGGCCCAACGCTTCTAAACTACGTAGATTTTTATTAAAAGTGTCAAATAAATACCTTAAATCAGTATAGGATTCCTTTACTATACTAGGAGCATCAAATAATGATTTAACATAATTAAAAATTGTAATCTTTGTATTTTCGTATCTTTGTTTTAGCAACGAAAACGCAATCTCATAATTTTGATCAGTAACTTTAATCGATTCAATCATTTGCGCAGCTTCGCCTTCAAGATGTGCTCGCAAATAATAAAATTTCTGTAGATTGTACAATGATTCATTTTTTACTATCATTGAAATAAATGCATCTCTAAACTCTAACCATTTGTCATAAGTGCCCGAAAACTTTGGCAACTTCATTTCAGGAAGCTTAACTGAAAATGTAAACCCATGAACATTCTCTGATCTTCGAGAAGAGGCGCTTTTAGCAGAAGTACTGCCTCTATCAATACCATTATGTTTATTGGTATCATTAAATTTAGAAATAATAAGTGTGGCCTTTGAAATAGCATTAAAATATTCGATCTCAAAATTTGTCAACTCCTCACTCTCTTTTTCAATCTCAGAGGAAGAAATAATTAACTCAATATCATTTTGACATTGTACAAACTCATCATAAATTGGTTGAATTTTATCCAATCTGATACCCACTTGAATAACCTTAGCGTCAATATTCTCAACCTCAGGGCCAATAGTATATTATGAATCGTCAGATTGTCAAGTATTTGTCAAGTAAAAGCTATCTTACTCTTTCCTGGGTGAACCAAACTCACAGCATTTCATCCGCTGTCTTCAACGTCGCGGTTTGACGTCTTGATAAAAAAATGACTGGTCCCAATTGAATTAATGTCGCCAATAATTCTCAACAAATATATCAGATTGGGGTCGATTGGACCAAAAATATGTGTCGAAAACTTCTGGATAGTGGACTGTATCAATTCATAATGCACTAGTTCTATTTTAATGTGATATATTTTTACTATTTTTAGAAAAAACAAGCAGCGTGCCTGTACTACATGACAATACTTATTTTTCCAGAAAATGACACTTACTGGTTGTTGCGCATTGCCGTGGAGACAATAATAGACATAATTATCTCCTTTAACTGGCTGTTCTACAAGGATGTAAACCTTTTATATGTTTCATTCTATAATGTTAGTGGCTCTAACAGTTAGTCTTTCCACGTTATTGTTTTTTATCATTTTTATCGTAATTTTTATCATGATTTACTTTAATTTGCTACCTAATCAACAGATTAGACAGATAATAATCTAATACAGTTATTTGAAATGTATTTATTTAATTGCAATTTGTGTAAACTATAACTTCCTTTCTTCTTTCCTATGTGCTTTGTGGTTTTGCTGCCAATTACTATATTAATATTACTTACTTATTTATTTAGGTTACTGATTTTACAAAATCGCTTTTTGGTATGCGTATTCACGTGGGTTTTTAGAGTACCTTTCCTATTTGACTTATATGAACATTCTAAACAATGAAACCACTCGATTTCATTAGGATTTTTATGCACTAATTGGTGGTCTCTTAGCGAACCTTTTCGATGTGTTTTGAAAGAGCATGTTGAACACTCAAACCACTGAATTTGATCAGCAGGCTTATGAATTAGAGTGTGTGATACCAAATGCGTTGTGTATAGAGTTTTATAGGGACACTCTGGACATTTAAGCCAACCTTTTGAGTCTTCGTCTTTATGTCTAATCTGGTGCATTTTAAGATTATTCTTTCGAAAAGTTTTATATGGACAGTCCGAACACTGAAACCAGTTAGAACTGTGTTGATCGGCAACACTATGGATTTTCAAGTGGTCTCTTAGAGCTTCTTTTCGAAATGATTTAAACGAACAATGTAAACAGTGAAACCACTCGATTTCGTTAGATTTTTTATGCTTCAATTGGTGCCTATTTAGCGAACCTTTTCGAGATGTTCTGAAAGGGCATATTGAACACTGAAAGCGCTGGATTTGATCAGCAGGCTTATGAACTAAGGCATGCTCTGACAAACGACTTTTTGTAATTGTTTTATACGGACAGTCTGGACATTTAACCCAACCTTTTGCGTTTTCGTCTTGATGCGTACGCCGGTGCCTGTTGAAACAATTCTTTTGAAGTGTTCGATAAGGGCAATCCGTACACTTCAACCAGTCATTGTCAGTTTTATGTGTATTGAAGTGGCGTGTTACTTCATATCTCCGCTTTGCTTTATACGAACAATCTGAACAGTGAAACCACTCTATTTCGTCAGGTTTTTTATGCACTAATTGGTGGTTTTTTAGCGACTCTTTTCGAGATGTTCTTAAAGAGCATATCGAGCACTCAAACCATTGGATTTCATCATCAGGCTTATGAACCATGATATGCCCTGATAAATGGCTTTTCTTTCTTGTTTTATAGGGACACTCTGGACATTTATACCAATTTTCTCTGACTTCGGCTTGATGACTAATACAGTAGCTCTTGAAATGGTCAGTGGTTTCATCAGAAAGCTTTAAAGAATTGGACAATTCTAACTGTTGTGTGTCTCTGTTATGGACCATAACATGTTGCTTAAAATTATTTTCCTGGTGAGTCTTACTAGGACTTCCAGAACATGTATGCAGAGTAACTTTATCGTCAGGTTTATGGAGAAGCTTGTAGTTTAACCTGAAAAAAAATATATATAAAAAACAACTTTAAAAACCGACGTAGTGTTTGAGTGCATCTTCAAATACCTATATCAGTAATATTCGTATTGTCACTAATTGAAGATTTGCTTCCACATAAAGAGGAAAATCCTATTATCATGGTAAAGAAGATATTAAGTATTTCGAAACATCTACGCAAGAAGTGTCCGACAAAAAGAATCTGGAAGAACTATCAGAAGAAGGTGATACAAGCATTGTTGGGGCAAAAATATTAGAAGAGACACACAGTATTTTTGTCCAAGTTGTCCAAGATCTCCAGGTCCGTGTCTAGAATCCTGTTTTGAAGAATTTCACTAAGAGTGATTTCTAAAATGTTTAAATTTAAAATGTGTACTCTTAGAGGTATCAGAATAAGTTTCTTCTAATATTTTGCCATTTCTTTAGTAGTTGTTTCTGTTTTTGCTCTAAGTCTAAGTATGAATTGTACTTTTTATGTGCTGTGCCAAATGTGTAATTGAATTTTAATTTTTGAGAATAGTTAAGAGAGAACAACTCACTTTCGCAATATACAGCCTGTTGTAAAGTTTCATTGAGAAGAAAAAACGAATAAAAAAAAATTGCCATCGTCAATGAAGTTTCTTGCAGCGAATGTCTTAAATGCAGGCCACAGAAGTATGTGTCTCTATTGGAATTATTATTGAAAGACGGATTAGGTATTAGGTAAAACTTTGTTTTAATACATTTTGTCGAAGGTTTCAAACCTCAACATAATCTAGCTTAGTGTCTTAAATTGATGATTAAATAACATTCAAGATAAATTATAAATAAATAGCGGAGAAAATGCAAAATGCATTTTTGGTTTGTTTCGTACAAAACATGCATTTTTTCCAATAATAGAGCATTTATTGCATTTTATGGCCAAATAAAGACCTTGTCCCTCCCTTTTCGATGGCTTGTTTATTGCACGGCACATGTTTATTAGTTTATTTTATTACATTACAATGAGGTACTTTACTACCTCATAGAATTACCCAGGATAAACTCACACTATAGGGTATTTCCAGTAAAAACAATTAATATTTCAAACAGAATCCGATAGTTCAAAGAAGTGGCAATATCTTTGATATCGTCTACTTGAAACGTTCTTGTGTGCCTCGTTTTGTAAAGTGAATTGTGTCTGTGTCTGTCTTTCCAGTGTTTGTTAAAATGCCGAAAACTAACTTCCATATGTCGTGGATAAGGAGCTATCGGGAGTTCACTTGGGATGGCACCAATTTGTTTTGTACAGTTTGTTCGAAAATTGTGAGTATAAACCATATTTTCATATTTATTTTTTTCCAGTCTATAGTAAATAAAGAAAGATATATGTTGTTTGGTATAAAGCATGGCTTCTTTAAGATTCGAACACCACCGGCTGGACGTTCACAAGCATTTAAATCTTGCACTTGCACGGTTTTTTAAGGCTCATACCCCCCGGCTGGAGATCCGATTCTTCCTCGGGGAATCAAAACGGTCCCCGAACGTTTACCACGCGCCCCCCCCAAACTGGTGGCGATACGCGACACGTGTTAACTCGACCGAGAACGAAGCGGAAGTCAACTTTTAGGATATATTTTAAGAATCTAAAATACATATGGCAGTGCCTATCAGTGCTGCCAAATCTAAAGTTACGAAGGCGGTAGATTCAACGTGTAAAAAACGGTAAATGGCCAAGTAGATTCCAATTATAATTTCGTTTTATGAAATCCATGCAGTTTTGATATATTTATCTCTTTCTAACCTTGTGTATTAAAGAAACATATACACAAATATTATTATTATTATACTTTTTTCTGCTGTTAAAAGATACACTATTTAGCAAGATTTAGGTATTAGGTAGGATTAGGTATTAGATAATACAAATTCGATTAAGTCCTGCATTACACACGTCATGGTCTATCATTAGGGGAAATATTTGGTCTAACCGGAATGTATAAAACTTGTGAATGAATATTTTAATAGCAAAATTCTTACTTGAATTCTAACATATCCTCCTCATCTTCACTTTTAATGTCAATTTCCTCATGAATCAAATAGTCATCATTACATTTTGTTTCATTGGATGTTCTATAAAATAAAATAAATTAATTTTCAGAGAATCAATGTAATTATGTGTTTATGATATTCTACTGCTAGATATTCTACCAGTGTCTTTGTTTGCATTATCATTGCCACTTAGTTAACTTAAAAATAACAAAACACAAGTTTACTAATATTAAAATCATATAAAACAAAACTTACAAATCCAGTTCGGTTTTAATATTATTGTTTTCCTGATTAATAGTAGGGTACTCATCTAAACCATTGTCAGCATCATTGGAAGATCCGCTAGAAATATTAAATACTACTTTAAAATGTTTCAGACAGGATAATATTTAGGAATTTTTTTCTGATACAACAAAAATTGCGGGTATTTAGCACTTTGACGCCGCAAAAAGTAGAAGTTTTTTATGTACCGGGGGTCCCATTTTCGTGTGTTTTACGGGGTTTCTCGCTTATAAGTAGAGGTACAAGGATGCGGTTTTCGCAATAGTTGGCTACTTTTTTTGTGAAACTAAAAATGCCACATACAGCGAAATTGAAAACGTTGCATTTTTGGACCCCCCTCGTATCTCAGTTATTGTTTATCTTATCGGAAAGGTAAAAAATGTTTCTTATGCATTTTTTTACGTTGATTCCAGTGGTGTAGTTAGATTTTTTCAAGTTTTTCAGTTTTTGAGATATTGACTAAAGTTGTTTTTCTTAAATGGAACACCCTGTATATATTTTTTCATGGACTACCTCGTTGTGAGCTTTCTAAAAATATAATATAATCTATACTTATTTTCATAAATAAAATCAAAAAATGCATTTTTTACTTTTTAACATATGTTTTATGGGGTTCTTCGCTTATGAGTGGAGATAAAAAGATGCGATTTGTGCAATAGTTTGCTACTTTTTGATGAAATGAAAGATGCCATAATTATATTTCTCGTGGCTCTCTTAGTTTCTGAGATACGGGGTGATTTTGAAAATTTGTCGTTTTCAAGCACCCCCTGTATCTTGGTTATTTAAAAAGTTATTGTAAATGTAAAAACGGTTTTATATAATTTTTTACGGCAGAATCTAGTGGCGTACTTGTTTTTGATGTGTAAACATCTTACGCAGCGGTATGAGGGTAAATCTCGGGGAAATGTGTGGACGGAAATGTGGGGACGGAATTTGTAAACCGATGGTGACATTATAACCCGTGCTCTAATCCAGGACGGCCGTGAAGAATTTTTATACAATTTTGCCATTTAAAATCGTTTTTAAACGGATTTTAGATGATAAAAAGCATATTATTATTTTAAATTAAACGAACTGTCAAAAGTATTATGCAGATGCCCAGACGTTTAAAACAATATTCAGTCATCGCCCTCTTCCAAAATTTGCAAAGTTTGGTTATTGACTTTCCCAAATCAAAGATGACTGACTAGCTGGTAGTGAACAAGCTGTGTCTATAGTATGTTGGGGTTTGGAACCTTCGGCAACATGCACTAAAACTTAGCTTTATCCACAATACCGAAACAGAATTTTTGCACTCGACGCGCGTTTCGCTAACCATGTTAGCATCATCAGGAGATGATTAAAACTCAGTGCGCAGGAAAGGGTAGAAAGCTGGTTTTGCAGCAACCGTCTTCTGATGAATGCAGATAAGAGCCTCAAAATTATTTTCTCGATGAGAGAACTTGGGCAAGTGGAGTCTGCTGAGACTGCCAAATTCCTTGGATTTGCTCTGGACCAACGTTTACATTGGGCTCATCACATCGACCAATTGGCTTCAAAGCTTATTAAAAGTGTTTATCTGCTAAGAGGGCTCAGTGATAGGGTATCGCCGGCAGTTCTTAGAACTGCCTACTTTGGTGTTTTTCATGCTCACATGACCTATAGTATTCTGGCCTGGGGACATGCATCTGATGCCAAACGTGTATTCACTATTCAGAGGAGAATAATAAGGGCACTAGCGGGCCTCACATACAGGGAAAATTGTAAGACGGCGTTTAAACAACTTGGCATTCTCACTCTGCCCACGTTTTTTAAGGATTTTAATCGTGTTTTGTAGTGTATAAGTATTTTATATTGTATATTGTTTTAGTATAGTTAGATTTAATGTAGTGCTAGTCTGTTTGACTTAAGGTAGTGTTAGTCTGGTTTGAGTCTGTTTGACTTTATTTTAATATTTTTTATTTGTTTTGACGTGTGTAAAATTGTTTAAATTATTGGCATGAATTGATTGATTGATTGAAATCGTGGTATCGATTATCACAGCATTACTATTACGAGTGGATTTCAGTACTCCGACCCGTTTGACAGCAAGCGTCTCCCGAGGCTGCACATGGAAATGGGATATATGAAGGAAGTTGAATTGAAGGTCTTCTCGCTTGAGCTTACGGTCGAGAAGCTGCCGGTCATGTGGCTGATAAACCTTACTGCTGGTTGATAGTGGCCAGATAGTTTCTTTTAAACTTACAAAGCGTAGTAACGCATAACTTTTGTAAAATACCGACTATGCAGTTGTGAAACATCGTCTGAAAGGCAGTGTGATATACCTTTTATTTTAAAAATGAAATTATAACTATTAAATAAAATTGTTTATCAATGGTTGACCAAAACTCTATGTTGATAAAGGGGAAATAATTGAATTAACGAATCGGCATCAGTCAAGTGCTCCAGAGGGAAAAAAAAACTTAATTTGAGTTTTGTCTACCGCGCGGGATCGTGATCACGTAAACCGCAAAGATAAGGTGGGCGCAAGTAGTTACAAGGGTAAAGGTGCTAACTTAAAAAAAAGTTATTTCAAACACAGTAATTTAAATCTAAGAATCATTAATCACTTATCTTCGCCTGAAGTTCCAACAACAGAAGAACACGGACGGCTTGTTCCAGACCCTTAGTTCAACCCAGAGTGAACCACCCAAACCAAACCAGGTGGACGAACCTGAAACGTCCGGCGAGTCCAGCCGGTTAAGTGTACTACCAAGTTCCAATAACTCTAACTGGATGGGAGAACTTCAGTATCCCAGCCAGGTGGGAGGACCCTAGGAATGAAAACATTCCCTAGTAACGAGTCACCATAATATGTGAACCGATTGCTATTATCTAGGTACTCTCCGTTCAAAAGACTAATTTAGCAGAATTTCAAATTTCAGATTAAAGAGATAGGGTTTTTCCCAATTTTATTAGTTATGCAGAAAACTAAATACTTAGGTTCAGTTCGCCTAAGGGAAGCCGACATCATTCGTTAAAATAAAACGTAACAGCATTTAGAAAGAGGGGATAAGCAGCCAAAGAATTTGGACCGAGTTTGGCACAGCAAAATAAACGTACATAATCATTGAATACAGTAAATGCCAGCAATAGTACAAAAAAGATAAATTAATGTAATTAAAGAGATTGTTCCTAGTCTGGTAGAGTACAAGTATGATCTATATAACGAACAAAAGGCACTAAACTAAGCTTTAATGAAAAATCATAGTAAACAAATTTGACAAATAAATGGTCTGAATGACCTTCCAATATTATTATCAAATAGAAAGCAGAACCCTTCCTGAATTTTAAAAAGTTCAAGTACGGGCCACATAATGAACAAAAACACTAAAATATACGTTAATAAAAAACATCATACTAAACGAATCTGGGCAAATAAATGGTCCGAACGACCTTCCAATATTAACATCAAATAGATAGCGTTCCTCTACCTTTATTTTAATAATTCAAGAATAAAGTTCAATGAGATAAACAACAATGAACGAAAATATATAATCTTCATTAAATAACACGATCTTATGGCTTCCCTTAGTGACGGAAACTAATAATAAACAAAACTGCATTACCTAACCATCAACAACCGATTTTCCCGGTTTAGTGTCTAATTAATAGTTGAAATCAACTAGCCACACGGATCACTAGAAGTTAATTGCAAGATTGATTATTAAAATTAGATAAAAATAATTCCCCATTACAACAATTCTAACTTCGGTAACAGAATAAAATCCATGAAATTAGCAGTTTTAGCATTAATTGCAACTTATTGCTGTAGACAATAGATGCCTTTGATAAAGCAACATAGAAATCAATGGTTAAATTTTACACTTGCTGCTAAACCGCTACGGAAAGATCAAATAAATTAAAATACTAAATTATCGAAAATCTACATTGCATTTCGTCGGAAATAAAATAAAAACGATTAATAAGGCTAATCGCTAGACCCCGTGAATAAATAATATTGACTATTTCGTTCAAATATGAAAGCCCGAAAAGCCTTAATCAATCTCTGATTACTATGACGTCATGCCAACTAATTAAGCTACTAAATCGAGCCCGAAATGAAAGAAAACGATTAATGAATCGCGCGCGAAGCCCAGGAAATAAACAAAACCTATGCCATCCGAGCATAAAAACCTACAAGCAATAATATAATTAGTATGACGTCACGCCGATCAATTAAGCTAATAAATCGAGTCCGGTATGAATGAAAACGGTTAATTCAATAATAATTAAATAATAAACTAGGCCATCCGAATAATAAAAAAAAACCTCAACCTTAATCAATCTATAATTAAGATGACGTCACGCTGATCAACTAAGCTATTAAATCGAGTCAGATATGAATGAAAAGCGAAATAATACAACAATGTAATTAATAAAGACACGAGAAACGCAAAACATCTGCAATTAATAAAGAAAACTTACCTCTTAACAAGAGGGAGGCCTACGCGACACAAAACGCCAAGTACCACAATGGCGGCCAACACTAGACAAAGCCAATTCCAAAATCCTCGCCTGGCGAGTTATTCCTGCATCTACGGCACTAAAACTAACGAGAACGAATCGAAATGGCCGATGCGGAAATTTCTATGTTGTTTGTCGATGAAATCCAACTAGGATTGTAGTAATGTAGGAAATTACATCGCGACGTTTCTCGACGCACCAATGAAACGGATTCCTTAAGGTCACGCGAGAAAGATATAAAATCGAATTTAATATCGGAATTAAATTTCGTACTTCGAGCGGAAGCAGGAATAGTACCAGGGGCATCCTAAAAATTCACTAACAACAGGTTACCATTAGTGACCAAAACGGAATGTCACAACATGGGTAGTACTTTTACAGAATTTTTTATGTCTAGTACAAAACCGCCGTGTTCTTTGGGATACGAAACATAAAGACTATCATAACAGGTTGTTAGTCGACAGAGAGTGGACAAGACTAACAGCTGATCTTCAAGAAACAAGAAAGTGCAGGGTGTCAATTTTAAGTGAGTACCCTTCGCTATCTCCGAAAACGTTCGAGTTAAAAGGCCGATTATGTCAGCAAAAAGTTGCCACGAACGCAACTGCAGAAATCACGCAAGGCACTACTGCCACCTCAAGTTAACACACAGTCAAGTCGCGCTAACCGTGGGTGCCGGGAATGGCGGCCGGTCCGCCCGACACTGCCTACGTAAGCCATTGCGTAAATCTACCGATTTCAACCGAATTATGACCAAGATTTCTACCGAAAATAATAAAATGGGTAGTGGCAACACTGAGGGCGCCACTACATTTTTGTTGCACGAAATCTATCAATTATTAAAGCTTCCTGAAAATAGGGTAATAAAATTTAGAAAAAATACCTCATAAAAGAGCGTTGAGAAAATTTGTTATTTAGACTAGATAATATCTTGACCGCAGTTTGCCAAAATAAACATCCGAATTACAAATAAGTTGTTTATTAAAAAATAATAACCTTGCACCACTTGTGTAGGACAATTAATCCTATCTCAAATGAATTTGAGGTTCTAAACACTTTTGATCAATTATCTTATTTTATATCACGTCAATATTATTAGAATGATAATTAGTTGCTATTCTAGTTACGGTTCCTATTAATATTTTAATATTACCCAATTCTTGGTGCATACATGGAAAGAGAAAATCTATGTAGGTATAATGAAACAAATATTAGCCAAACCATTCTTAAACCAATCCCGAGGCATCGAGAATAGAGATTTTAAAAAGTCATGAAAAATACCCAATCAATAAATTAATCTCAGAGGTAAATATAACGATTGAGCTCAAGTAGGTCCGATATCAAGGCGATGAATTAAATTTGCAAATTTTAATTAGGTGAAATAACTTACTGCCATGGGCTTTACAGGCAAGTACAATAAACTTAACTCAATCAGCTATTCCGACACTAGCCAGATGAAATCTCTAACTAAAGACAAAACTAAGAATATCACTTAAGCTCAGCTCGATAAACATGATGCTCGATCAATAAATGGAAGGAGAAATGACGGAAATATTACGGTAGCCGTCAACAGCCTATTCCTTGAATTGTAAATTCATTAATCAGAATGCCAGATAGCAAGAAAGGTATACGATAATTTAGGTAACTGACTTGCAGTCGTAATTAAAACTTCATTAATTAAAATCACCGAGAGATCGGCATACTATAATCAAAATAACTGACTTAAAATCTTAATTAAAGCTTCATTAATTAAAATGATACCTAACGGAAAACAAGATAGGCAATTTATGTACGTAAATAAAAAAATAGGTTTTACGTTACTCTGGTCGAATTGTAGTGTTGTAGACATCGCTTCCTGGATGTATGCACGTATGTCACATGTGCTTGCGTCACCCCAACAAAAAAGGCCATGGTACGGCTACGGTGGAATTAGCTAGATCGGCTCAAAATTCTGTCTCACAGCTTGAATTCTGTCCCTCAGAAAAACATTGGAAAGAAATCGGTTCTTCGGAAAGACCCTAGCTAAACGATAAATAATTTTTAGCCGCAAGCGTTTTGACATAATTCTCTCGAGACTTTTATCCTCAACAAAAATTATTCTGACTGATCAACTTTGTTGATAAATCCTCGCTTAATACTATAATGCTTGCAAATTTGCTTGATACCTATGGTTAGGTACGTATGCACATTGACGAACCGACTCGTGTTACGGACAGTTCCTCAACCACAATTGATTATTTATGTTCAAATTACAAAAATGTAGTCTCTTCAGCTATTAATACGGGATTGTCTGATCATGACGCGGTAACTGGCATCATTAATTATTCAAGAAATTTGGCTCGAGCCTCCACGTGCAGGATTTATAGTACAGCAAACTTCAGTGAGTTTAATCAATTATGTGTTGGTGCGAATTGGCAAAATTTACATCTGGCTTCAGATCCAATCGCCAGTTTTTACAACTTAATATGTGAGCAATTCAATGAAGCTTTTTCGGTGCAGTTGATTAGGCAAAAAGTAAAAAAAGAAAAGCCTTGAATCACGGGAGGCCTTAGGATTTCGGGTAGGAACCTCCGCTCTGAACCATGTTAAAAAATTCACTAATAGCCAGAAGGTCATAAATTATTGCAATAAATATCGTAGCATTTATAGGAATATTATAATGGCTGCCAAAATCTCTCACTATAATAACAGACTGTCTAAAGCAAAATATAGGCAAAAGGAAAGTTGGGCCATAATTAATAGCTTTCGTAATTTTAAGCCATCTCACAATGGTCCTAATATTGATCCAGAACACCTCAATAAGTTTTATTGTAACGTAGCAAATAATCTTACCTACGTTGGGGTTATTATAATCTTACAAAAAATTTGTCACCTAAATCTGACCCTTTATCGCATCTCGGAACTATATCTACCATTGGCTCATTTGGCTTTCTCGAAACATACAGACAGGAGATTGTGGAGGCTATTCCTGAGATAAAAACCAAAAAATCGTGTGGAGACGATAACATATTTGCTGAAGTTCTTTCGCAGCTGCCTGATAGCGCTCTGCAGCCCTCTCTGCTTATGTCTGAAGTCGTCCTTGATGATCCCACTATTTAAGGGTGGTGACTCGGAAGACCCATCTAATTACCGCTCAATCTCTCTACTCCCAACTCTATCTAAAGTTTTTCTTGTAAAGAAAAGAATCTGGAACTATCTTCAGTCCTTCAGCCTAATAACTGAGAAGCAATTTGGGTTTCAAACATCGAAAGGGACCCATGATGCAATCAATCAAAAAGTAGCCTTATTGTCTAAACGAAATGGTTGTTGACAAAGCCATACTACATAGGAACATTGAAACCTAAATTTAAATATAAAACCCGTCATAAATATAAAACAAAACAGCTGGTGAAACTTAAAAAAAAAATTCGAAAATTATAAAACAAAAAACATATTAAAATACACAACGAAATACTAATGTCTGTATACACCAGCGAAACTAGAACAATTAAAATAAATAAATAAAAAAGAACAGAAAATAAAATGGATATAACATCAGGCAAGAAGACCATTAAAGAACTCACCTAGTGTGTAGTATGGTTTAGTGACTGGCAGCTTTTTTAACGCCCTATTAAATCTAATATTGCACCCTATTGTTCTTATTCTAAGGGGTAGGTGATTAAAGATCTTCTCACCCATAAAAATAAAAGATTTTCTGACTAGCTCTGAGTGTGGCACAGGCAACCGGAGGATGTCAGTCGATCTAGTTCCAAAAGAACTACCCGGAACTATCTCGAACGCATGCTTAGCAAAAACGATATTTACCGTCCGCAAGATGTAAAGGGAGTAAAGTGTCAAAATTTTGTTTTTCGCAAAAAGTGGACGGCAAGACTCGCGGTGCCCCACTCCACAGAGGGTACGAACCGCTCTCTTCTGCAAAACAAAGACCGAGTCAAAAAGATAACGGGCACGTGATCCCCAAAAGCAAATGCCATAGACAAGGTGGGACTCGACAAGAGCATGGTAAGCACTCTTTGCTCCACGTGATAACTCTAACCGCATAACAACCAGTGTACACCCTAGTGCGGACCTCATTTACGTGTTCTTTGAATTTAAAGTCACCATCAATTGTCAATCCCAAAAATTTATTTGAACTCTGTCCCACGACAAGTTCATCGTTTATAGAAATGCCATCCATTAAACATCTAAAACTCAAAATACTTGTTTTCAGCGCATTAAAGCAGAGGCGGTTTGCGTCGCACCAATCCTTAACCCTGGCCAGATCATCGTCCAAGGCCAATCTCAGCTGTTCCACATGGTCACGCCATATAATGGTGGTGTCATCGGTGAACATAGTTACCTCGCCCTTTATCGACAATAGAGGCAGGTCATTAACATATATGAGAAAGAGTAATGGTCCCAGGGCAGAACCCTGGGGAACCCCAGAGGAAATCGGTAGGGCACCCGAGCAATGCCCCCCAAATCTGACCCTCTGAACACGACCCGACAAATAGGAACCAAGCCAGCACAAAGAAGGGCCCCTAAAGCCAATCAAATGCTTTGGATATATCACAGAACACTGCTGCAGCCGGCTCACCAGAGTTTAGCCTGGTGTAAAGAAGGTGAAGGAGATCAAAAATGGCATAACCCGTACCCTCGATTCACGGAAGCCAAACTGCCTAGGATTCAAAAGGCAGTCTATTCAAAAATAAAATCATTCTCTCCTTCACCGACCTTTCAACGATCTTTGACAAGGTAGGCAGAAGCGCTATTGGAAGAAACAAACCCGTTGAAAATGAGTCGTTTATTGACTCAGCTAGGGCTTCCAGAGCCTTGGTTGGAAGAGCAGAAAATATCCTCAAAGAGAGCTGGTCCCAACCTGAAGAAGTCTTATTCCTGATCCTTCCAATAATACTTTTGACCTCGAGTGTATTTGTGGGACCAAAAAAAAAGTATCAGCAACATTTATATCCCTCGTGAAGTGTTCGGGCTCATACACGGCTGAAATACTACTGGTCAGTTTAATAGCAACACTGCAGTAGAATGAATTAATACTCTCCGCACTCAACTCGGAATCTGATGGCACATCAGTCCTTTTTCATCTGAGCTCATTCACAATACACCACGATCCTTTTGAGGAGACACGTTTCAGTCCCTCTCATTTTACTTTGCTAGAGGTCAAAGTACCATCTCCACTGTTGTTGCTGAAACAACTGCAGCTATATGGAATAAATTGCAACCTGAATACATGAGTCTACCAAAAAATGAGCAATGGAAAAAAAAGCCGATCGCTTTTGGGAGGTTTGGAATCTCCCAAATTGCCTATGGGCCTTAGATAGGAAACACATAAAAATTCAGAAGATTCCTAAGACAGGGTCAGCTAATTTCAACTACAAAGGCTATCATTCAATTATATTAATGGCCTGTAGTGATGCAGATGGAATATTTGCTACCATAGAAACAGAGTTTGCTGGAAGAAACAGTGACGGTGGAATTTTTCGAGAATGTAGACTTGGAAGATGGCTGGAAAGGTTAGAAAGAGAAGGGCTGGATCTACCAGAAGAGACAGTTTTACCACGTGACGAATCTGGACAAGAGTTCCCTCATTATTTTGTCGGTGATGAAGCTTTTCCCCTGAAACGTTATCTGATGCGCCCATATCCACAAAGGGTACTAAACAATTTAAAACGGATATTTAATTACAGACTGAGCAGAGGGCGCAAAACGGTTGAGTGTTCATTTAGAACGATGTCCCATAAACTTCAGGTTCTTAAAACTGCAATTCTTTGTACGAACCCGACAACTATCACAAATATTATCAAGTGTTGTTGTGTTTTGCATAACTTTATACGTATTAGAGAAGGACGTATGTACCAGAACTCTATGCAAATAGAAGCAGAGGAAGATATTTCTATTAGGACAAGAGGAGTCGTACCAGAAATTTTATTGGCAATGCCAAGACGTTCCCCACAAAATTTACGAAATTATCTGGCCAAATTTCTTTATCACAGACGCAGGAGCACTGCCATGGCAATGGCAATACTGCGTTTAATTGAATTAAACTGTAATATCAATTTATAATATACACATTTTTTTTTCCACAGCCGCGCAAATTTCTGAATAGGTATAGAGAAAAATGCGCATTTAATTTTAAAAAATGGGGCTGTAGAAAAAGTTATGTGTGTTTTTCGAGCGCAAAGTAAGATTGCCGTTTTCGAAAGATTACTATGTACAGTGTTTACAGTAAACTTTCTCAAGCGGCAATCCGTTACTTTGCGCTCTAAAAACACAAATAACTATTATTTACCTGTACTTTTTATCTTTTAAGCAATTTCACTCCACGCCTTTTCTGTTACATCTCTTCTGGAATAATCACTTAAATTAAAATTCTATATACAGGGATATTTTTCAATTATTTCTACAAATCTAATGTTGTTTTGTTCCTCACTCATGATAATACTCGTACGTATGGGTATCTTCACGGTCGCAAGGAGACTGAGCCACTCGGTCGCGCGAGACCGATAGCTTTCAGATAGCGTTGCGATTGCGTTGCCGTTGCCTTGGTGAGCAGGTCTCCATTTGAAACTATTTGCCGCGACTGCAAAGCGACGTTACGTCGCGGTATCGTCGCCGTCGCGTATTGCTGGTGTGATAGCCGCCTAAAGCAGGACGCCCACTGAATCGGCACAGACCGGCCAGCACGGCCGGCATAAGTTGCTATGTACGTTATTAAACGAGGCAGCGCCCATTTAATCGGAACAGCGCGGAACGGCATCTCGTTTAATAACGAATGCCGGCAGTGCTGGCCGTGCCGAGCCGGTCTGTGCCGATTCTGTGGGCGTCCTGCTTAAGTCCTCTTCATCACTTGACATCTTGGCGACTACTAATAAAACACATAGAAATACGATTACATATTTTAAGGTGTACGCTTCGTGTACAGATCTTTAAGCGTATAGACATCGTCGCGATAAGTCGAATCTTGTACGCGTCTATGACGAGAAGCTCCGTGTGCAGATGGCCTAAGACTCACATTGATGGGTTTAAGTGTGATGTGGTAGAATTGCTGTTGGATGGGGATCCTCTTCCAGATGCTTCATCTAAGTTTCTTGGCGTGCTAATTGATGGTAAGCTAAATTTTGAGGACCATATTTTAAGTAAGAAACTTTCATCCGCCTGTTTTGCTATTAGAGTTGTTAGGAAGGAGTTGAGCCTACAACTGGCGTGAAATGTATATTTTGCGCTTTTTGAGTCCCACCTGAGATATGGTATCGTTATTGTCAACATAAATCAGAGAGATTCTTGTAGGCCACATTTTGTGGCTCAAAAAATTTTAACCCTTACATCGCTTTTTATTCTGGAAACATCTACTCTCATTTTCAAAAATCGTTTCAGGCTTCGGGGTCCTTCTCCTCTTTACAATACTCGTCAGAACCTCGATTTGCCTCTGCCTATCCCAAGGAATACTTTAATTAAGAAATCTCTCAATTATGAAGGTCGTAAATTATACAATCACCTGCCGAGTAGCCTGAAATCTTTTCGCTTTTTACCTAGGAAAATTGCTTCTGAGTAAAGCATACTACAATTTGGAGGAGTTCTACCAGGACACGCCACGGCAAATATAACAACCAGCAATATTACTCGACCTGTCAGGCGAAAAATTAAATTTAACCTTGCTAATGTCAGTTGGGTAGGAAAAGTCAGGGCTGGATTTGAAATATATAAGTATGATTTTCCTTTAACAGAGCCGTAATATAATATTTCAAATATCAATGGGTTATGAAATATATGTATACCTTGTTGTATGAGCATGAAATATAAAGAAATTCTTCTTGGAAGAATATCTCTGGTTTGTACAAGTTCTTATTGCTTAAACACCATCGCTTTTTGCATTACACAATGTCATAATCAACGCTCGTCTCTCACAATGTCAAATATCTGACAAATACACGCCTATGGTTTCGATTTAACTCCAATAGCAATAAAATAAACCAGACGTAAAAACACGACGCCGCTGCCGGCAGTTTGACGGATTTCCTACCAAGGAATATCTTGCGCGCGGACTTGCGCAGATGCGAAAAAAGAACATGTGATATTGCTGGTTGTTATATGTGCCGTGGACACGCTATGAGGTATTATTGAATTTTCCGGTGATGAACCTTTTGTTACTGTGCATTTGACTTTATTTTTGGTTATACGCATTTTAAACTCATTTATATGTTCTCATGCTTTGTCAATAAAAATTTGTTTTGGGCCAATAAAGTATTTTTGACTTTGAATCTTGAATGTCGAACATACCTTTTTTTTAAAAAAAGGGTCAACACACTGCTTCCTCACACGACGAGAAGGGCTATCAAATTTCCTCACAAACTAATATACACCACCATTTCACATGCTCCTTGTCAAACAGATTCGCCATCGGGCACCGGAGTAAGATCGCATTAGTAAGGTAATGACAATATTGGTACCACAAATTAACCAGTAAGCAGAGAAATACGAAACATTATATTCTGTAACATTGACAATGTTGCAACTATTAGAATAACCACTAAGGACGAAAATCGCATGCTCTAGATATTCCGCATTAAAAGTAGTATCTACTGTATATTAATAAAACAAGTTCAAAATTATCAAAACATAACTTCCTTTTTCAATAAAATAAAATTAATTTTTTATAAAAGTAGTTTGCGGTGTTAAAGTGCTCAATAGCCAAAATTGCTTTTTACCTGCTGTTGCATTATCATATTTGATAGAACATTTTTTTAATGAAAAATTTACACCATTTTCGATTCTCTACAAAATATATTCCAATAAGTATTGCTTTTTGGTTTACCTACTGTCCTTTATCCTACCTGCACTGTGGAATCTGAGCTCTTTCTAGCCAATATATTTTAAATTCTGTATTTCTATTATAGAAAAGTTCAGTAATAATTCACGTAACAGCCAAATATTTTGAATTTGAGTTGGCCATTATTTTTAAAGAAAAAATCATTGATCTTCACCTGCATTATATGATTGTCTATATTTTTGTATATTAATGTAAAAATTTCTAAAATAGATGCAGAAGAGTTTCAAAAATTATTTCTTTAAAAATAACGGCTAACTCAAATTCCCAATATTTGTGTGTTATATGAATTACCACTGAACTTTTCTGCAGCAGAAATAAAGAATTTAATACATATTTTTAATACAAAAAAATATAGACAATATTCAAGATAAGTATAAGTAAAAGTGTATAATAATAGCGTATAATCATCTACCTGAGGCATGTGGAGCCGAGTGCTAAATGATCATCAAAATAAACTCTGCAATATGCAGGAAGCCACATTGCAAGACATGCATTATTTCCTTGGATTATTTAGAAGAGAATAAATGCTATAAATAATTACAACAAATGTTCCATTGTTTTTGCTGTTAAATAGGCAAGATATATGGCATACTTACTCAATACGATACTGATTATTTTCTTCTTTAATCCAAGATGCATTAAGTTGATCAAACTCTGAATAATTCTCTTCTTTAACTGTATATGGCAACCTTTTCGGAAGAAGTACCTCCAGCATTGGCTTGCCGTTATTATTAGCCAGATTACTACACATAATATATTCCACTGGAAAAATAATCCAGTTCCCTGTATTTAGTAGCAATATTTAAGCTAGTTATACACAGGCCAAGAAAATTCACCAATTTATTCTCCCTTGTGTTCTCTTAGCAATAATTAACCTGGATGGTTAGGGGTTTTCACCTTCTACAAAACAAAATAATGAGATTATTTTTTGCTTGCTGCTTGATTTATGGCTTTGTTTCTAGGCAATTGCCAGCATGAATCGGATGTGACTGCGATGTTGACTGGCTCTAGACCATATCGGGACCACCGACTTTCACCATGACAGAAACTGCTTTTCAGTGACTTATAGGCTGTAACTTTGGAATACTATTAAATAAGTGCTGTGAACATTACTATTGACTCAAGCTGCTAAAATATGGCCACAATTAGTACTGACGAACACAACAAAGGTACAGTTGGTAAACATCACATGCACAAACAATTACAGTGGGGATCTGAAAAGGACAACGTTTATGTGTCGACAGTTGAGCATTATTCTGATTTGATTTTGAACAAAACCTTACTGACTATACAATAGAATATTTCTTGGACAATTTGGCATAGTTCATTTGTTTCTATTTTGCTTTTTGATGGTTCTATCTTTGGTCTGTTTTTTTTTGTGCTTTGACCTGTAATTGATTTTATTGTATTTATATATTAACATTTACCATTTAAATATGTTTGTGATGCATATTTTTGTTTTTGTAGATCTTTCTATTGAGGTATTGCTTTATACAACCTGCTGTCCATAACCTTTACTCTTCTGAGCATAAACCAGTTTAAAAGTGTAATAAAAAAAAATATTAATACACGGTGCCTTTTATGATCTGCAGAAGTTTGAGGCCCACCTACGACAGTTACAGTGATTTGCTCGAGTGTACCTGTGTTGGTTTCTGATTTTTTTTTGTCTGGCATTGACCTCGTGCAGCTCTTTTCCAATAGTATGTGTATAGTTTGTTCAATACTGGTACAATGTTATGTCATAATGATGACAACAGCAAATCCCATAAGAATACGCTTGGTGTCATGATGACGTAACATTGAATATGTATTGAACAAACTTTAGTTGCTTTATTTTGTTTTTGAATTGTTTTAAGTTATTGTTAACTAAAGGGGGAGGCGGCCCCCCTCTTTATTAGTCATTACTGGAATAATTCCAGTACAGTTCGATACGAAAGACTACCAGATGAAAAAAAAAACAAAAAATAAAGAATCAATCAAGTAGCTAAATTACTTAAATTAAAGGCAATGCTCAACTTACCACCCTAGAGTATTAGACGCAAACACTGAACAGCGTTATAAGGGGGGCCTTTAAAACTGCTCCAATTACCGAGCTCGCAAAAGTAAACAGAATTCGTTGCTGCCACCTGCCACTGCCAAGGTATTCACAGCTTTTTTTTTTGAATATCTATTAGGTACATATGCACAAAGCACTCTATATTATTATTTATAGTCGAGTTCACAAAATATTAAATATTATTTTGTTATGATCGATTTGAGGTTGGGTTCACAAACAACAACATAAACACCATATTTGTTTTCTTCTTTAGTGCTTTAATGGCCTCTGCTGCACGTACACACAAGCGTCTAGCCATAGGGGTCAAATTTTCGATGCGATACCGTACATGCGCAGTGGCGAAAGAAGAATAATAGGTATTATCAGAAGCCGATCTCTTGGCACTTCTTCCGCCAAACCGAGTATCCCTGCTGATAGGGGACTTGAATGCCACGCACGCCGAATGGGGCGGCGTAACTAACAGCAGGGGTAGATTGTGCAAGAGAATAATCAATAATAACCTGGAAATGTCCTATCATAGAACACCTAATCCCACTTATCTCCGTGCAGCCTCGTTCCTGGACTTTGCCATCACTCGGGGAATTATCAGGACTTCTCAGCTGCTCGAGATTAACGACCTCAACTCTGATCACCTTCCAATCAAGATTAGCCTATACTGTAGGGTCCCCTTATCTAATGACACCGTCATTTCGTATAGAAATATTGATTGGAGGGTAATCAGGGCACAGCTTAATGAGTTGACTGTGATCACCGAGCAGCTGACAACAGTCCAGGAGCTGGAAAACGAGGTGGAAACTCTCACGTCAAATATCCTGCGCATCCGTGATGCTCTGTGCACTAGGGTTCTAGGGTTGCCGTGCACCCTAACACCGAATCCCTCCCTGAACACATCCTGAATCTTATAACCTTTAGAAATGACTTCCGATTCGTCTTCGGTCGAGTATGCACGTGTCGGGTATCGGCCATTTTGTTCCAGCTTCATATACATATATGGTAGTTTGGGGGCACATGGGACTTTCAGGGACTGTGTAGATTCCCCGAATAAGATTCGGACGTCCAGTCGGGGGTTAGAGCCCCGTGCATGTACAAGATTTAAATGTGTGTGAATTTCCAGCCGGTGGTGTTCGAACCTTAAAACAAGCCGTGCATGTACAAGTCGGGGCCCCAGGAGTACACACTCGACATACTGGAGGCCCCAAAAATAGTATCTCTATCCACCAAGGTGTAACTAACCAATGGATAGGGGTCTTTTCTGGCTCAATTTTCGAAAGAAAAAGGCCAACAGAGAGTTTACTACTACTACTACTACTATAACCTTTAGAAATCGCTTTCGACGGAGATGGCAAAGAAACCGGACACAAATGGGATCCGCTCGCATCAATGCGCTGTCGGAGGAAATTAGGGTGAAAATACGTGAGCATAGAAACCAAATGTGGCTGGCTTATATCAATACAATCAGCAGGGACGACGGTTCCCTATGGAAGCTAGCCAGATGAGTCCGAGGAGGCACAGCACAAATGCTTGTGATAAGGCATCTAGGCCTAGAATTCGGCGAAGACGCCGGAAAAGCTGATGCTTTCGCGGGTTACCTGGGCAGCGTCTATAGCGCGGCGCCTGACACCCTGCCAGAACAGGAGCTATTCCCCCGGCATTACTTGATGGACTGAGAATCACTCCAGCGGAAATCCGCAAAGCTCTTAACCGCCTTCCGAGAAATAGAGCTCCCGGCCCGGATGGTATTCCGAATTCAGTCCTGAAAAATCTGCCACAAAAAACCATCATCCAGTACATGCACATAGTTAATGCGGTTATTCGGCTACAACATTTCCCTGCATCCTGGAAAATAGCGTGCATAATACCCTTCCCGAAACCGGGGAAAGACCCGGCATTACCTGCATCTTATAGGCCTATCTCGCTTCTGAACACCCTCGGGAAGGTGGCTGAAAGGCTAATCTTGCCGAGGGTAAACAACGAAGTAGAGAAGCTTAAGATTCTCCCACAGGAGCAATTCGGCAGGAGCATTGCACCGTCTGCTGGCCGCGAAAATAGCGACAGACGTCCACAAAGGTTTCAGGAACAGTCAACCGCCCTCTTAGTACTTGACATCAAGAAGGCTTTCGACAGGGTGTGGCACGATGGGTTGCTGTACAAGTTGTTGGCAATCCACAACATGCCCCTGTACTTGACAGCACTCATCGCGTCATACATTGCCGGGCGAACCTTCACGACTAAAATAGGAAATAAACTCTCAGCCAGTAGGAACCTACTCGCGGGGGTGCCTCAAGGAACTATTATCGCCGCTATTGTTCAATCTTTATATAGCAGATATCCCGTCATGTCCAAATACCCACAAAGCCTTATTTGCTGACGATACAGCAATTTATTCCCTTAATCCTCAAGCAGAGCTGGCTAAGGAAAATCTCCGGGAACACATGGATATTCTTGTTCCATACTATGAGAGGTGGAAGATAACGCTCAACTGCTCTAAAACCGAGCTAATTATCATCACTCGAAAGAGAAAAGACATTAATGTCACCCCTCTCATGTTAGGAAACACTCCTATACTCCCACAACCGAAGGTGAAGTATCTAGGCATCACCCTAGACAACAAACTTAATTTTAGCCGGCATATACAGGCAATATCATCAAAAAATGCAATGGTAAAAAGGGAACTAACATCACTTGTGACAGCCGGGTCATTCCTTAGTCCTGGTAATAAACTAATCCTATACCGCGCCATCATCCGGCCAGCTCTCCTCTACGGCTCACCAGTCTGGTGTTCCGTAGCCAGGACTCATAAAAATAAATTACAGGTTATGCAAAACAACTATCTCAGAGCTGCATTTTCTTTAACCCTACGGGACCGCATCAGAGTAGCAGACCTGCATGCGTGGGCGAAGATGGAATACATCGAAGGGTGCATCGACGCCCTCGCATGTAGGTTTTTTGAAAAGCAGATCGCGGGTTCCCCGCTCACTGCCAATATAGCAAATGAACGCTATGATCCCGAAAATCCAGTCTCCCATGGAACAATATACCGTGAAATCTCATTATATTATAAACAGCTCATGCCTCCATAAGACAGGAACCTTTGGGAATCATAGTTAGAAAGGCTACTTTCGAAAGTACTCGAAAACTATCCCTTTCAGCTCATTTTAACATCTTTTCAACAGTATAAGGAGCACAGAAACGCAATACCCATAAGGTAACTTGCGCGCTCTGTCTCCTGCCTGGCCAATCCTCGGCGTTCGGAAGCGTGGGCGGGGCTTATTAAGGGAGCTGGCCGGCGTATAAATACGCACTCTTGCCGACCACAACACATACGATTCCTAGCCATTGAAGCATTCGTGTCTCCGTAGCCGATACCGTGAGACTCGTTCTAAGCGACCTGATATCATTACTATACTTGAATAGACTTAACACAGTTAAGTCCCAACTCTCTTGTACATAGCTTCTTTTGTATTATGTCTTAATTACATGTTGTAAATATTGTAAATAGTAATTTTAGCATTATGACGCCCTGTTCCGTCAGAACAGTTTTAAGTAGGGTTTTTCCATACATTTTCCCTACATTCACCCTCCTTTCTATGCATAAATCATGAAGCATGTACACTTAAACAGCAGGCTTTATGCCAATCATAGCAAATCTTAGGACTTTGAAGGGGTAACCCAGGAAAAGTGCAGCACAACCTAAACAGTACCACACGCCTAGTAATTAAGTAGGTTTGTTATCGACCCCCTAAGGGTGCCACTATCTGCTGGCTACTGGCAGTGAGTTAACACTGCCCGGCATAACAGTAGAGTAGATCATTGTCAAATTATCATGCCTAAGCTAGTTGTGTAGTTATTAATCATTGTAATATCAAATAAATATATTCCAAGTTCCAAGTTCCAAGGTATTATTATGTCTTTGCATGGCTCGTTTCGCTCGCTACGGGGGCTAGTTTTTACTCAAACTAATCAAAAATTAAGAAAAAAAAGTAAATTAATACAAAACAAATATTACCTTAAAGGTAAACAAAACATCTATTGCGACCGACGGTAATCGCACCCGCAGCGCAGAAGATAATTCCGATATTTCGGTCATATTACGCATGCACGGGATCGCATCGAAAATTTGACCCCTATGGCTAGACGCTTTTCACGTACACGATTTGCCAGCTCTTAAAGCGTTCTAGCTGTGAAAACCATCTCTCAAATACTGATTATTCGACTCATAGTGCGCAGTCAGAAGAACGCATCGATTAGTAATCGATGCCAAATATTATGCTGAACGCGCTGAAATTGTGCGATGAATAATCGAACGATGACCAATCGGACGTCATTTTTTTCCATCGCTTCAAAAATACGATTAGTAATGGCGCTTAGTGATTTGTTTCCCAGAGCTGAGTCAACAATGTCAATTGTGTCAACAAAAGATTGAAATAAAAATGTATTCAGAAGATCTCATCGAAACTGCTCATCGTCACGTGACCGATTACCTAGCGATAACTTATCATTTCTATTTCCTGAATGCGCCCATAGATCAGTTCTATGAACAAACTTGCTTGAATATAACAACTATTGGTAAAGATAATCACAAGGATAAATCCTACTCATCTCGATCTTTTATGATCCTACATTAGTGAGATACTTTAGGGTCGAGTTCAGAGGAAAAGTGGCACACAAGCGTCTAGATCAGTAGCGTTTCCCGGACCACATCAAATTGATTCGAGTTGGGCGCGCATCAGATTGTACACAAACAATGGTCCAGGGAATTGCTTGCAAGTGGTCTCGTAGTTCAGTGGTAGGATGCCTAGCTTCGGATACGGTGGGCCAGCTTTGATTCCCGTCGATGTTTTTTTATTGTTTTCAAAGCTATGTTAGTTTATTTTTTTTAAATTTGGGTTAGTTTGGCTAGGTTGCACCCCGGAACGAGCGAAGAGAGCGGTGGGTCATGCAAATTTAAATTCATGTTTTAATCAACAATCTAATGCGTGCGCAACTCTGAACTTTGATGTGGTCCGGAAAACGTCTGCACTTTTGGAGAACTGGTTTTGATTTTGTTACGTATATTCAAATATTAAATCAGCATTGCCCTTCGTTCACTTCGGAGGTTAAACCGATAAAACGGACCTAAGGCATGCCTAAAACCAAAAATAATGAGTATGCTTGTGGGCCAAGCTAAAACTTCTTTTACTATATGCCTATAGATATAATAATCTCTTCGCAACATACTCACGGTCGTCAGTGCCAAAGCATGCGTCGAGCCAAGTAAAATCTAGGTAGAAGTCTGTAAGATCGTACCAGTTTGCACAAATGTAATATCAGATTTTGCGAGGCAATGGTGAATCTTTCTGTAGGAGTGGCAGTTCACAAATCGTTGTAATAAGTTTATGGTCGGAAGTACCGAATGGCGTACCTGGTCAGGATTTGTGGTTAGAAAAAGATCCAGGAGGGCGGCAAATTCACCCCTCTCTGAGATCCGAGTTGGTTCGTCTACAAGTTGGAATAAACCCGCAGCTGATGGGAAGAGATTCAGCTTCTCTACCTTCGTTGTCGGTCTTGTTGCGATGTTTCGAGCCAGTTGGTGTTGTGAGCATTGAAATCTCCCAGTGCGATTATTTTTGAATTGGGAGTGCTGGACCTGTGCTGAATTTAAAGTAGATAATGCTGTAAACGAGCTTGTGCAGGCTTTATCGCCCAGAGGACGATAGACAGTATATATGAACGTGGTTAATCCCCTGGCGGTGAACTTGAGTCACGTGACGTCAAGGTTGTTCGGTTCGAGTGATTCCTCGCAGTGACACGAAAGGTCGCTACAGAGAGGAAAAAACTAAAAGGAGAGACAATAAGCGTAGGCACCTTTCATGTTGCTATACCATTTTTGGTGACCTTGACTCTGTTCCGTTGACAACAATACTAATATTAAGCCAAAAACAATGACATCTGATCACCTGATGGTGTTTTGATTTTGACAATTATGCCCTTTGTGCTTAGAAATGCGCATACAAAATCGATTGACAGGCTATCATCTCTATTTTTAAGTGCTTTTCCTCTCTGGTCGCTACGAACAAAAAGGCATATTTCGAACATATGTCTAAATCGGAAGCAAAAACCTTGTTCTTGTTTGCAACCCCTTAGATTAGGTAAGAGTAAGGATACTTCGCATGACATTAAGCCAATGTACTGAAATTGAAGCCTTTTCAGAGCGGCGGCTATTATTTATGTGGCAAACACACCTATTGTTATGGCGGTGCTATGTTGCAGTTATTTTGTGAGTTTTTGAACAAAGAGCGATAAAACTAAGATTCATAATGGTAAATTGTTCGGCATACGGTTGCAAGAGTCAAAGTGGGAAGAAGGAACCTGGAATTTCATTTCACAGGTAATTATTGTCTGCTGACCTTGTAGTTTATTTGCATATTTCTTGTTTTAATAATAATGCATAATGTACACATTGTGTTACCTCTGAGTATATCATGGTAGGGATGTTTATTTAATTATCGAGAGTAATTTGATACCCGATCTTCGATATTTTCAGTCATCAAATAATCAATAAAGCCATAAATCTTCTTCAAGGAGAGTCATTCAACAGAGGCGTAGGTAATATATTTTTCGTACTCTACCTATAAAATGGCTATATTATTTTACGACTGAATTTATTGAAGTTACCCAATAATTTATGTGGCAGCTGGTAACAGGCTTTTTCCCATGTTATCTGTCCTCTTCTTTCCTTGTCTAAGATCTGTCCTCTCTCTTTCCTTGTCTAAGGTTGCCAGCGGGAAATAAAAAATTGTATCAGGTTTGAACTGAAATTCCTTCATCCTCGTCAATCGGACTGCTGGGTGTCTCGGTCAACAGCAATATGTCATGGCATGACCATGTCGCTAACATCGCAAAATCAGCCTCCCAGAAGCTTGGTGCGCTATTTCGCAACAAAAAACTCCATACAACGCAGCAGTTGCTCTTGCTGTACAAAGCGCAAATAAGACAAATAAGACCGTGCTTAGAATATTGCTCACATATCTGGGGTGCCGCACCAAAGCACACCCTAAAGCTGCTGGATTCCATTCAGAAGAGAGCTGTGCGTCTCGTCAGCGACCCGGAATCTGGATAGTCTGGAACACCGCAGACATGTGGCCGATATGTCTCTGTTTTTCAGATACTTTCACGGCAGATGTTCCCAGGATTTGGCCCGCATCATCCCGCCCCTGGCAACTCCTGTCAGACAGTCACGACAGACGGCAGGAGCGCACCAGTTCGTCGTACAACTAGAAACACCTAGAACATCGCTTTACAAGAACTCCTTTTTCTGGCGCACTGCATCACTGTGGAACCTACTTCCAGGACATCTGTTTCCCACTAATTACAACTTACAACTGTTCAAGAACCGTGTCAATCAACATCTTCGCACACACACCGCTCGTCGAGCGCTATAGGAACTCCCTTTAGTGTGTGTGCCACTGCCATGAAAAAGACTAGTGAAAAAATTGCAGGTATATATTATATCGACGCTCAGGCAATAATATTATCTGTCTGAACCTTGGTTAATAATATACTAATATTTAGAAACATCTAATCACAATAGGTTTACGTACTCAAAAAGACGCTGAGAACACCCTCTACAATCTACATTGAAATTGTGGATAAATCTTAATTTTTGTCTCTAAAAACCGAATCACCATTTTTGGGCAGAAATAAAAGATTTTTAAAAATGTCAATGAAAATGGAGAACGAAATATAAACTTTGACACCCTGTATCTTGGATATTGCCAACTTTAGGATATTGCCTATGTAATCAGTGATTTTGCTGTATGCCATTAATTATTATAAGTCAGTTTGAACACTTATCTTTTAAATTAAGCCTAAATTTTAAAAAAATAATAAGAGAAAATATTACATATTAATTAAGCAGGTCAATCAGTAATATTTTTAATATTCATGCACCTCGTTTATAAAAGGTGCGCCGTTTTCACTATTATTGGTTCCCGAACTACTAAATTCTACTTTATTTGCCAATGAACCAACAATATAAAGTAATCTATACATTCCAACAAATACGAAAAACTAGATTTTTGTCCACCTTTTAAATTTGGATAGAAATATCTACTATTAATTTTCCGCTATTCATAGCTCGTCAAATAATTGCCCAAACACAACCGAGCTCTCAAATATATACACGGTGTCCCATATAAGAATGCACAGTACAGGGATCTCGCAAACCAGAAGAGGTACAAAGATGATTAAATTAGAGAAAAGGTGTGCCTTGCTGAACCCTGCAACGTCATGCTTCGAAATGTAAAAAAATCCGATTACTTCCGAAGATATTTGAGAAAACCCGAATTTTCTCGATTTCGTTTTTATCTTTTTCTGACTTTCTTTGAAAAGATATGACAATACAAATTTCACTTTCCCATTGCCACTTTTCCTGCTCTTCAAGTTGGTGTTATTACATTTTCAATCTGACGTTTCGTTTCTTAGCAACCATCATCAACTTTGTTTTTTTAAATAGTCGAAAAAAATTATTTTATTCCTAAAAAACTCTAATTTCAATCCTAAATTCAAGAACATATCGCTATTTACATTTATCCGACGTTTCGGATAAAAAACCATCATCAATGGTATTTGATGATGATAACGAAGAAACGAAACGTCGGATCAAAAATCTAATTACGTCATCATGTAGAGGAGGCAAAATGGCGTATATGTCGGTATTGTACAAACAAAATCTTGACTCATCCGTAAATAATACCTGTTGCCATTCAGCTTCTAACCAGTTACGATGTTCCCTGGCAAAATTCGGCCTGGCTCTTCGATGATCTCTAGTTAGCGCTGGCCCCCGAGCAGCAATTCCACGTCTCAAATTGTGTTCTCTTAGTCTCTGACGAACTGTTTCACCACAAATTTGTAAACCATTAGCATCTCGAAACTGGGTTTGAAGGGTCCGGGCTGTTACAAAACGTTGTCTTAATGCTGCTAGTCTTAAAAACCGCTCCTGAATAAGAGTTGTTATTTGATTCCTTCCTTGTCCCGATCTGCGATCATGGCTTCCAGTGTCTCTAAATCTTTGTAAACTCACGAAACAGTTGTATCACATACATTAAATCGTCTACCAATTCTTCGGTAATTCCAGCCTTCCTCAAACAATATTAATGCTTGAGCACATTCTTTGCGAGTAAGATTTCGTGTTTCACGTTGCATATTAATTAAAATGAAGGTTTTTGCAAAGAAAAAACGTAAGGACTAACACCGAAAAATACACTTTTAAACGCATTTCATGAAATGCGTTTTGACACCTGTATTTAGCTAATGACAATTTACTATAACTTATGTTTTTTCATAGCCTGCTACTCACTTTAGTGCGAATAATGCAAATTTAAATTAATAAAAACATGTTATGTTATAAAATTGTGTTTCTCTTGTTGTGACCAAGATAATAGAGTAAATCAAAAAACAAACTATTCCAAAAAGACAAAGCTACATTTTGATTTTAATTTTAAGTTGATATTGTAACTGTTGAACTCCACAGGATATTACAAATTTTATGAAAAAAAACTTGTTATCATTGCAACACCCTGTACTTATAGAAAATAAGTTTTTTTGCAAATACAGTAGTACACTAACTTTCTGGAAGAGTCAAACTGTCATTCAAAAAAAAATTCGTTCAAATCGAGCAAGTAGTTTGGACAAAAATTTACTTTAAACTTTTGGTTATTTTTTGGTGGTGCGTTAATTTCTTGGAGAAGTGTTGTGTATATATATATATATATTGTCACGACTAACAACCATCCGAACGTTTTTGTGCTACCCTATAGAACTAGCCGCCCCGCCGTGCCCCTCGCTTCTCTGTCTGTATGAATCATCGACCGGCCCGCCGCGAAGTTACGGGATAACTGGAATTATCTCGATGTCCTCGTCGAGATCATATAGAGTGGCCTTGGAATACTTCCCGAATATTCGTGATAGATTTGAGATTATATATAAGCAGACCTAAGTCAGTCGGTTAGCAGTAGCAGTTCAGTTCAGTTAATCATTGAGTGTTGAATAGATATTAGTGGTAAAGTTATAAGACTAGTTTAGTGAGTTAAATTGTATACAGAGGTAGTGAATAAAGAGAGTATTAGTTGAAAATAGCAAAGTTGTACTTCTGTTAAGAACCCACGGGAAAAACGTAACATTTGGTGTCAGAAGTTGGATTGTGAAGGGACCGGACTTGCGAAGTATTTTTCGAGGAAAGAAGTACAAGTACGTCAACGAGACCGTTTGATTGGTGGATTCTGGTAAAATTTTATAACATTCTATGGTCAATACAAGGCAACAAACGGCGGAAATGGAGCAAATAAATAAAATGTTGGCCGATTTTATGGATAATTTAAACGCTGATCGGGAAGAGGAAGAACGTAAAAGGCAAGTAGAACAGGACCGGTTTCAGAAAATTTTACAAGATCAGGAAGACAAAAGGCAAAAAGAACAGGACGACCGGCTTCAGAAAATTTTACAAGATCAAGAAGACAAAAGGCAAGCTGAACGGGAGGACGATGAACGTAGAAGGCAAGCAGAACAGGACCGGCTTCAGAAAATTTTACAAGACCAGGAAGATAAAAGGCAAGCAGAACAGGACCAGCTTCAGAAATGGATGCTGGATGTAATTGTAGGCGAGCAAGGAAAATTACAGAAGATATTGGACGGGCAAAATGAGAAATTTGAAAAAGAAGTAGGTAATATACAAAAAGAAGTTGGAAATGTACAAAAAGAAGTTGGATATGTACAAAAAGAAGTAGGAAACGTACAGCAAGAAATGAGGAATCTACAAGCGGAAGTTACCAGACTAAAACATCAAGGACCCACCGAGAGGGTATTCGCTACAGGGCATAACATCAAACCTCCAACGTATGACGGTCAAACCTCCTGGACAATGTACAAAAGACAATTTGAAGCCGCTGCTGTTGCCAACGGTTGGAATAATGAAGAAATGGCTACATCACTAGTGGTAGCGCTTCGTGGATCTGCCCTGGAACTACTGCAGACAATTCCCATCAGCCAACAGGGGAATTATGACATACTTGTAGCTGTCCTGGAGAGACGATTTGGCGACCAACATAGAAGACAGCTCTATCAGGCACAAGTTAAGTCCCGACATCAGAAGCCTGGTGAAAACCTGCAAGAATTTGAGGCAGACATTAGACGTCTCATTCAATTGGCCTACCCGGGAGCGACAGA